>VZTA01000397.1:0-14607 GCA_013398855.1 Mohoua ochrocephala | reverse complement strand
GTCTTTCAAACCAAGACAGGCTGGAACTGAGTTTTCTTTTTGGTTCCAGACCTGCCAATGAAAACAACCCTGGCCAGTCTAGGAGCTCACCTCTCCCTCTGGACAGGAGGGATGGTGGTTGATTGTCACTTAGGATCACATTTGGCTTGGCAATTCCAGTAGGCCTGATAAGGCCCCTTGTTTATTCACAACTAAAGCCACAAAAGGACTTTATGTGAGAACAATCCTGTATCTGTATACTCCCTGCTGCCTGCTGGGCTCTTCCAGGGCAGGTTAAGGGATGCAGCCCCCTTCCAACCCCAGGAGCACATCCAGAGGAGAGATGCGAAGCAGACACGTTGTGAACTGCTTGGCAGAAAACCTGCAGCAGGCAGGGTGGAAACATCTTTGCCATAGAACAGCCTCTCACCTTGTGGTTAGGGAGAAGCTTTGAAACCTCTCGAGGGAAGAAAATTGAAAGTGGGTCTCCCATGTCCTGGTAGTATGCTGTGGCCACCATGCTGTTGGGTTAAGATGGGCACTGTCCCTTTCTACCATCAGGAGATGGTAGAAACCTTTACTGCCCTTGATACCTTTTTCTCTGGTTCTAGAAATAAGAGCCAGACAGTTAGGGTGATAAAAAGGGGTTAGCTTTATATAAGGATCCTTAGGTGCACAATTCGTCAGGTGGAAAATGCCCGAGATTCACACCCTGCAGAACCTGTGTACAATTTTTATAGATTATGCAAATTAGCATATCTGACAAGAGTCCCCAATTAGAAGCACACTCGGTGAAGTCATGCCCCCCAGCTCTAGCACCTTCTAAATTCTCCCCCCTCAGATGAGGACTAAACTCTGTTTATAAAAATATGTCTCAAAGAGCTGGTTTCAACCTTGGTTTCTAAGGAGAACCAAGATAGCATAGGGGTCCTGGAATTTGTTTTGTCTTTCTGCCTAGGAAAATACTGAAGCTAAGTTACAATAATAGACTACAGAACTACAAATATATGTGTAAAGAATACAGAGAATATATAAAAGAAAAAAGGCAAAAATCAAGACGGCATCACCCTTGTGATGAGCCCTTTGCAGAAGGATGCTACAGGCAGAAGCTTCAAGAACACAAAGTAGAGGAACAGTTCAGGTCTAAACAGCATTGGATCTTTGCGTTCAATGCCTGCTAAAAGATTGAGGTCTTCCTGGGCATGCACAGCACAGCCTATGTGATTGACATTCCAGTAGGATTAGGAGGTGGCTGCCTCCTACATAGGAGTTTTCAGGAACATGATTTTGGACTTACATGCCTATATTTTCTGCCTAGGATCCAAAAGTTCTTTTTGAGTCAGCTCATACAAGCTAAATATCCAAGGCAGCTGGTGCACTGGGGGAATAATCTGGGTAAATCTCAAGAAGGGCACATGCTCAGCTGCCTCAGTCCTGATCTCAGCACCAGATATGTGCTAGGCTGCCTCTGAGAGCAGTTGTTAGCCTCCCAACAAAGCTGAAAACATGCATCTCATTTCCTGACACCATCAGCAGAAGCTCCTACCTTTACAATTCCACCACTGCAAGCCCTCAGCAGCTGAGTGTAAACAGTTCCATGTGTCGAGGAAGCAGAATTAAGTAACAAAAAATGTCCCATTTATTTTGGACTTGATTGATGAACACAATGACCAGGTAATAATTCCCACCATGTGTCAACTACTTATGTTTCACACCTCTCTTCCTGCTTTCTCTGAATGTTTTGTTGTTGCTGTGATCTGCTGCTAACAAGAAGCTGCATGTGAAGGTGCTTCCCATGAAAAGGCCCATTTCCTCCACCAGCAGTACATGTAATTTGTAGAAAGCTTTCCCTTGAAAGCAAAGGTACATTTTAAGGCAGGTAAATAGAGAGCTTCAGTCACAATTAGAGCTCTACAGTTTCCAGCCATGTAAATATTTGTCATAGTTCAAATATTTTCTTCTTCCCATCTGGGTGAAATCCTAGCTTCAGAGCTATGGGAGTTTTTAGCCCTAAACAAGAGATTCAAAAATAGCCTCCTGCTCAGGGCATTTATACAGGCAGTAAGTTCTTGCTCTGCTTATTTCTAAACACAGAGTTAAATCCAAACTCTCGTGCCAGGGAGGTGCCTGGACACCAGACTACTGGCTGCTCGGGAAGTAATTTCTCTTTTTCTTCCCACTCTGTCAAACTTTTCTTCACGAGCCTTTTGCTGGAGCTGGGTTCCACTTTCAGGAAACGTTTTGGTTTTATTGAACCACTGCTTTGTCAGATTTCCCAAGCAGTTCTAGTTGCAAACGCTACCTAAAATGGAAAAAATCCCCAACTTTTTACTTTAACAAGTAATTTGAATTTTTTTTTTTTATAATACCAGTTGTGATTTATAAAGATGAATAGACTCTTCGGTCTTGTCTCCTGGATACCTGTTAAATTATGTGCTTCTCTATTCTCATCCTGAGCTGCCATCTAGCTGCAGTCCTTGGCCTTGCTCCTGGGTCTGGTTTCGGCTGATTTCTGGTCTGCAAACAAGTGGCCTTGAGCTGAGAGTGAACAGACCGTGTGTCCCGCGCAGAGACACGAGGACGCTGGCTGATGCGCACGCACGCTTTACTTCTACACCTCGGGCTCGCACATGGGGATGTGCCGTCCTGACCGGTCCCTCACCCCTCCCGTCGCCGCGCCTTTACCGACGGTCCCTCCCACTCCCTTCGCTCGGCGCGGCGCAGCGCGGCACCTCCGCGACGCTCCCTGGCCGAAATTTCGCCAGGACTCTCGCGAGAGCGGGTGGCTCTAGATGCTCCCGGCACCTCCTACATTTCCTCTTCCCTGCCGCTGTCTGGAGGTGAGGATTTAAGGCCGTCAGTGAGCCGTCTCAATCCGCCCCCATCCTGCTCAGGGCGCCCTGGAGAGGCGATGAGGGGGCGAGGGCTTGAGGTCTCGGTCCGCCTCAATGTATTTGCCCCTTGGTATTTGCAGGACTGACGCGGGGGAGGGCGGATAGGGGTTGGAGATGGCGAGCTTGGGGGTAGCTGGCTGGTGCGAGGTGGAAGCGGGCCCTAGGGAGAGGCTATGGCAGTGGTGGACTTTCTTAGGACATCTTTGGATTTAATTGTGAAAAGACAGTGTAATTCCTGAGCAGCTCCTGTAGTTAGTTATCGGCAGTAAGGTGAACAATCCAGGTTCTGCTTATCAGTGTTAGAAGCTTTAATATGGGGTTTTTAATTGCTTTTTTTGCAGCTGAGATCCAAAAATGGTGCGCTACTCTCTGGATCCAGAGAATCCCACAAAATGTGAGTTGCTTTTGTGAATGTTTGAGTAGAACTTGACCAAAGTCATTGAGATTTTAATTCCAAAAGTTCATCTTTTTTTTTTCTCCTGCAGCATGCAAGTCACGAGGATCCAATCTGCGAGTGCATTTCAAGGTAGGCAGTGTGTGCATAGTAAGAAATGCAATTTCACTTTGTTTTGGTTTGGTTTTGTTATTTTTGTTGGGCATTTTTTGAAGGAAGCATCTCTTATTCTGTATCATTACATGGTTACTTAAGGGTGGTAGTGTAGGTTATGGCCGATGTTTGCTTTAGCTACTTGTAATGGTTTTCATCCACAGGATCAAAAATAAGATACCGTGTCCTAAAGAGTTTTCTCTGTTACAGATAATAAAATACACTAGGAAAACAGTTACAGTGAATTTAGCAGGAGGAATGGGGCTAGAGTGAGATGTGACATTTGTTTCATTTGTCTTACTCTGCCTTTCTGGTTGTTTGGAAGGAACATTGGATTCACCTGCTTATGCTGCTGCTCAAGAAGTATGGCAGGGGAGGCATGCGGTTGGCATGAGGGCATAGGTCCCTCTGGAAAAGGTTTAGGTGTGGTAGTAAATCCAGGACACATTTGAGTTAACCATGAAACCAAATCTGAGCAGATGCTTTTCTGCTCCACAGTGGTACATAATTCATGTGAAAAGAGATTTCAGTTATCTTGATTTGCTTTTTTACTATGATCAGGTAGGATTATAGTTACTCTCTGACTTCTGCATTTAGTATGTCTTAAGCACTAATACTTTAGCCTTAATTTTTCTTTCTTTTCTTTTCTCCCCTTTATAATTCACTTACAGAGATACTTAGATTGTTTCTATCTTGTGTTTTCATCACTTCCTCTGAGGTGCCATATTTGACATTTTAGTAGGAATTTATCCTTTGGGCTCCTGCTTCTTTGGATTAGTGGCCAAGGAGGAACTATGAAAAGAATAAATACTCAAATTTTAATTTTGTTGGTTGGAAAGATCTAGGCATTAGGTCAAAAACAATAAAGATGTGTTAGAGCTGCAAATTCAGTAATGGCAGTCATACCAAGGGTTAGAAAAGTAGGTAGCAAAAAAAAAAAAAGTGTTTTTAAGTATTTTTCATTCTTTAATTTAGGTTGTGGGGCTTTTTTGTGTGTGAGTGCTTCCTTTAAATTGAGTTTGTAGCAAAAAGAATAGGATCCTGGAAAGAGGAGTGGTTTTGCTCACATTGTAACTTGTACAGATGTGTTAACAACTTCACTGTGCTCTGTATTGCTAGAACACTCGAGAGACTGCCCAGGCCATCAAGGGCATGCACATCCGCAAGGCCACCAAGTATTTGAAGGATGTCACCTTGAAGAAGCAATGCGTTCCCTTCCGGCGCTACAACGGGGGAGTTGGTAGATGCGCCCAGGTGAGGTCCAAGATGAAAATGTGGGAAGGATGCTGTGTCTGGTTAAGAGGAAAAGATTATTTTGAGATGGTATGGAGAATAGTCTGTCATTGTTGATTATAACTTTGTATTAAAATATAGAATCATAGAATGTTTTGGGTTGGAAGGGACCTTAAAGATCGTCTAGTTCCAACCCCCTGCCATGGGCAGGGACACCTTCCACTAGACCAGGTTGCTCAAGAGGGAGAGAAGAGTTACTCTTAATTCCAGTACAGCATTGCATCTACTTGCAGTGTCAAGTAATTGATCAAATTTAATTGTTTTGTTATGCAATGTTAATAGAAGGGGATGTAATGGCAAGTTAATGGTGCCTGAAGGGTAAATTGTATTGTACTGGGACAAAAATGGAATTATTGTTGTCTTCTTCCAGGCCAAGCAGTGGGGCTGGACGCAGGGACGCTGGCCCAGGAAGAGTGCAGAGTTCTTGCTGCACATGCTCAAAAATGCAGAGAGCAATGCTGAGCTCAAGGTAGGCTGTGTCAGCATTACTGAATGCAAAGTGTTCATGTCGTGCTGCATGTCAGCACTCCTGAACTGGGTGTCTGACATGGAAGGCCAGGTAACGCCTGCTTTGTCAATGAAACTGAATTGTATCGAAGTGTTGGTATACTCTTCGTTTGAATTAGGCTGTATGTGTTTTTCAAGTTAAAATGGGAGTAATAATTTTTCACAGGGAGATAGTTTGCACATGGTTATCAACTGTTTAAGTGGTGTTTAGGTCTCCTAAAAACTACAAAACAAAGCAAAATGTGAACTCTTGGTCAGTTTGTATCTTTGTAATATACTTGGTGCTTAATTTAGTAATTTTGATGGCAGTGTTGACTCTTAGGACACCTTTGGAGTAACCGTGAAATAATAATTGTCTCTTTCTGAGCCATCGGCATAATTTTGAATTGATTGTGATACATAGAGGGGTGGTCTCTGTTTTTCTGACTTTGGAGCTTGCTCAGTTCTGTGACACTGCCAAATTCAGCTGTTTTATTTGCCAGCAGTGGTATGTCTGGGGCAGTGATTATTCACATTTTTGCTGTGGAGACTATTTGAAGATAAAAAACAAGTCACAAGTTTTATTCCTCTCCCTGCTAGGGTCTTGATGTGGATTCTCTGGTCATTGAGCACATCCAGGTTAACAAGGCTCCCAAAATGCGCCGACGCACATACAGAGCACATGGTAGGATCAACCCCTACATGAGTTCCCCCTGCCACATTGAGATGATCCTCACTGAGAAGGAGCAGATCGTTCCCAAGCCAGAGGAGGAAGTTGCTCAAAAGAAAAAGGTAGAGCATCATACCCTTAAGTCCTCTTTAATGTCAGCAGCAGGAAAGCCGAGTGTTCATACTTGGCATTTTTCAGGCAGAAGGGTTGCTGTGATGACTATCTTAGGACACCTTTGGAATACCTATGAAAAAAACTGATAAGTTCTTTCTGAGCAACCTCAATATTTATTGTGAACGCAACATTGATAACTTCAGAAAATGGTTTTCGGGGGTTTATATCGTACAGGGAGTTTGTTCTTCCCTTCCTCAGTCCATGTGTGTGAAACTGGGATGTGCTGCAATAAAATTTAAGTTGCAAGCCTGTAAGCAATGTAGTACTTTTAGGGACACTTATGTATGTGCAAGTATGATCAGTGGATCATTTTGTAAACAGGTAAACAAATTTCTAACAGTTCTCAGTACCTTCAAAAGGTAACTGTACATTTATTTGTAACATGTTTTGGGAAGGTGTTTTCTCATTTTGCCATTGTCTCATTTCTGTGTTTGTTTTTCAGATATCCCAGAAGAAGCTGAAGAAGCAAAAGCTAATGGCTCGAGATTAAATCTGCTCTGACAGATGTACATAAATAAAATGAGGAAGTTTAGATTTATTGTGCGTGTTTCTCTGCTTTGGCTTCAGTAGGGTGTTGCTGTAGGACAGCCACAGGCAGTGAGTACGGTAGTCGGGATGCTTGTTGCAACGCTGGGGATGCTGTTGACTTACCGCTATTATTCATATATAAAGCGAGATAATTGGGAACACGCGCAGGCGTTCGCTTTCCTTACCCCACTGTCCTGGCCCGTTCGGGCTGCCTGATGGTGGCTGCAGCCCGAGCGCGGTGGCTGGCAGCCACCGCCGGGCGCTGACGCGGCTCCTGGGGGCGGGGCGTGGGCCACATGACGCGAACACCGCCTTTTCCCATTGGCCGCGAGTGAGTCGGAAGCGTAGGGACCACTTCCGGTGTGGTGGAGGCTGCGGCGGCCGGTAACGGCGCTGGATCGGTGCCGACGGAGGTGAGTGTGAGGCGGCCTCCGACGGGACTGGGGCTGCTCCCCCAGGGTCTTTTCGTGGTCTGCCGCTCCTCTAGCCCAGCTGGGGGCTGCCCTTCTATGGGGCTGGAGCGGCTCCGTTAACCGGGAGCGGACGGAATGAACCCCGAAATGTAATAGCCCATGCTAAGGAGTGGAGCTCTTAGGTTTCAACGCGTGTTTGAGTGGAACTTCACCGATGCGGAAAAATCTTTGTGTTCCCACCTTTGTTTCAGTGGGAGGGGCAAACGCTGCCGCGTTTTTTTTTTGTTTGTTTTTTTTTTCCTTACTAACCAAGGAACAGAGCATCACCAAATCACAGAAGAAACTCGTGAACGGTATTTCACTCTATTAGGACGGGTGTTATACTTCCAGTGGCTTGCTTTTATATCTGGCAGAGGTACGACTTATTTTTTGGTCTGAAATCTTCACACAAACTGGCTGCAGAGACACGTACAGTTAGTTCAGAAGGCCAGCCTGGGGTGTTCCCTCCAGCCATGTTCTTTATCTGGTGGATGAATCCACAAGATTTTGCTGGAAATTTTGTATCTAGGAAGTTCTAACAGAGAGTATCTAAATTATCTTTTTGAATGGCTTTAAAGGATTAACTCATGTGTGTTCTCTTGACTGAAGATTTCTCTCTGACTTCAGAAAGTAGATCCTGGAAAACTATATTTGAAGCAGCCAAAGCTACACTTGGAAGTAGTCAACTGAAAACTGATATTTTGTTCTTCCACAGGGCTAAAACTCTTTAGGATAGCTCAAAAAAAAAGAAACTGATCCCAGATGAAGTGTGCACATCTGCCTCTTCATTCTCCATCTTGGAAAGCTTTTGTTTTGCTTCTTAATGTAAGAATTCAGAGAGCAGACTAAAAAGGAGGAATGTGAAGGGCAAAGTTGCTGCTGTACAGCAGAGTGTATATATTGCTCATCAGCACTGAGAGGGACAACTCTAATCCTACTTAACTGCTTCCTCTCCCAGTTGTACCTTTCTTGCCCCTGTGCTTTGGTTTTCCCCTTTTTTTCATTGCAGACTTCAGGCTCCTGTTTTTGAAGAGTTCCTCCTGGTTTGGGAAGAGAGAGAAGCATTAATTTTCTAATAGTTTGGCCAATTGTATGGGATTGGTGTGGGATCAAGTGATTCCTCTTGCACAGGAGGAAGTAACCCATATTTTGCTTCTCTCAAATCCTGACTGGGATTCTCTTCCCCTCTCCCACTGACCTGCCCTTCAGTGGTAGCCAGCCATTGGGTAGATTGGAGTCCTGCTGTTTAATTTCACCTTAAATAAAAAAGGGAATATGAAAAGCAAACCTTTTGGACTCACTGTTATAATATAGTAAGAACTAGGCTAATATCTGCAGCTTGCTGCTTAAACTGTTTTTGTGTGGTTTAAGCAAAAACTTTTATTTTCTGAATTTGTTTTTCAAAGTTGCAGCTGTAGGACTGATGAATTAATAGCAAGCTACTTTTTTGTTAAAATATCAAGAACATTTCCCTTGTTGAGAACTTTATAAAATTGAAACACATAGCATTTTTGAAACATTAACAGCTAGTCTATAATTTAAGAATCTTTTATGTTTGAATATCAATGAAAATCTTTCTTCATTATCTAAAGATGTTTTTTTTTAGCTCATGGCATACAGTCATCCTAAGTTGTTTTTGTTTTTTTCCTCACCAGCTTTGTCACAGAACAAGAAGCAGCTATGGTGTGCATTCCTTGCATTGTCATTCCAGTCCTCCTCTGGGTCTACAAGAAATTCCTGGAACCGTATATCTATCCCATTATCGCACCTTTCATTAAGCATGTGTGGCCCAAGAAAGCTGCGCAGGAAATAATAGCCACAAAACAAGGTCGAGAAGGCAGTGGTGGAAATCCACAGGCACCTTCAGCCATGAAAAGAGATCAGGAGTATGAATCTGGAATTTATAAAGTAAGATTAATGCATTTAGCTAACCAGGGAAACTGCGGATAAAGTACCCGGCAATATTTAAGCAGGGGCACTGTAAAAGAGTAAATTGTTGCATGTTTTTACAGACATTTTTGTGGCTATTTTCTTATGAAAGGGAGTTGCTGGTACTGAGCCAGCTAGAAATAGTTGCTTCAAGACAACTTCTGGTAGGTCTTGGAAGGATAGGAATTGCACCTGTTTTCTGAAACAGCTTAGTTAATTTCTTTTTTTTTAATGCCTGGCTATTCTTTCAGAGAAGAAAAAAGTCAAATAATTGGTACATCACATCAGATACATGAAGCAGAATTTAAAAAAAACAAATCACTCTTCAGCCACCTCTGCCTCTTGTAATGGGGGAAAATGTTTAGTGCATCTAAATTGTGCGTTTATTATTTATCTCTTCTATCAAAATGCAAAGATTTATATATCTTGTCTCTGCTCTTGTTCCCCTCCTGAAGTAATAATTACTTGTAAATCTAAAGAGACACCACCACTTTGGTTTTTGCTGCAGATTTCTTCATAGATCATCACTGGCCCTGCTTCTAAAAGCCATTTTCATCACCAGCTGTTACTGTTCTGGGTGTGAAGTCCTTTTTTGACATCCCATTTATCATGCTGTCTTTTATTTGCAGTTTGAAAGCAATGGCGTTGCAATTGGAATTGCCGCAAAGAGGTCCACAGAAGTTTGTGACAAGAAAATGGATTAAAGGAATTCAATCCTAAGGATTTTATTCCCTTGTGTCCAATATGAACTGGTGGTATTTCTCCTCTCACTTTGAGACTTTTTTTCTTTGCATGTTTTAGCTGAATAAAACCCCTTATCACTTACAGGAGAGAGTTTCTTTTGCCACAAAAATGGTGGCTAGCACATTTATTAATTTAAAATGTTCAAAAACTGAAGTTATTCTGTCTTCCTCACTGGAACTACTTTTCATCTATCATCTATTTGGTGTGATTGGAATTTATGTTTAATAACTTATGAATAAATCTAGCTTTGAAAGGTAAATGTATCTTAGCATCTTAATTTCATTAACTGCTAGTGTAATCTTTCAGGCTTTCACCTTAAAAGCTATGGCTGTTCTTGACCTTGCTTAAGAACTATGGATTGCATTGTGGTGACAGACGTGTCATGGTTAAATTATGAAGAGTTTAGATTTGTCATGCCAAATCTGTGGATGAGCTAAAGGAATTACGCTATATGTAAAATTAACTTACTCAAAGCAGAAAGTCTTGATATGCTACTTCCATTAATCATTTTCCTGGAAATATTGTGCCTTTCTTTCCTGAAGAGGAGCAGCAGAGGCATGATGCAAGAGAATTGTTGCTTTATATTCTGTTGCAGTGGTTTAGAATGCTGCAGTTCTGTCTTCCAAAAAAAGCCCACCCTCCAACTAAAATCTCTTTAACATGCTTGAGGAATTTGAATTATAATAAACCAGGATTTTATTTAAAAATAAGTTGCTTCATACAATTGTTCTTAGGCTTCTGAGCTATAAATATATAAAGTGGTAACAAAGTTTTTGAAAACCTGGAGACAGGCCCCAGACAGAAGATCATAAAACTACTGACTTCATAATAAAGACCAGCTTTGCCTCCTCCTGGGAAGATGCATTCTGCTACTGACCTGTATCCCAATTGTGAAGCGTTTTAGATGTCCCTGTGCTTAGTAAGGAATAAAAATTAATTCCTGCTTTGTCCTCTCTGCCAAAACAGAGTGCTCTTTAAAAGATTCAAAACCATTTCAGCAGTTTCGGATTGTTAAGATTTATTTTCCCTAAAATCCTACCTAAGATATGCCTAAAAAGGCTATGCTATTTTCCCATTGGTTTTGACCTCTGTATCATTGGATATTTTGCCCACATTGTTGCAACAAATTGTACCCTAATCAATGAGAACTTCACCTGGTAAAAGGTGGGTGTAATCTTTGCTGGGGTGGATTGGGTTTTCTAAACCAATCAACCCCCATCTCACCCTAAACAATAAGTTCCTCTGCTACCACTACTGTCACAGTTCATGCTCTAAATCTGAAAGCTGGGAACTTTCTAAGGGTCTGGAATCACCTTGCAATGAGAAAGGAGTAAACTGCCTGAGAAAGTCACTCCCATGTATTTGAAATGGCTGTAGAAATGGAGATTGATGGCAAGTGTGCAGCTGAACAGAAGTATGTGTTCTGACATTGTGAGGATATCTGAAAAGATTGTCCCTTTGCTCTGCTTCCTGTCCCAGGGCAGATAACCTGAGCCACTGTTTTAAAATGTTTGGCATCTCATAAACAGGCTAAAATTTTAGAGTATATCCACCCCTAACAGGTGTGAGCACAACAAAAAGTAGAGCAAGAGCTGTACCAGGGCTCCTTCAATTTGTAAATGTATGCAGTCAATTTATAAAGTGTACATAATTGATTATTTTGAGTTATTTAGGATATTATTATACAAGAAAGTACAACAGACTAACATGGAAAATAAAGTGTATAGTAAATTAGACTGTAGGCTGAACTAGGCTTCTAGCGGTGTGCCAGCACTGTATTTAAACACCAGGCCCACTGAAAAGACTGCAAAAAGCAAACCAGGCAGATAATGTGAGTAAAATTATACCATTTTGTGCTTTCTGGAATGGGGTTTCAGTACTTTTATTAGCTGCAGTTAAACTCTAACATGAGTATTCTGCATCATGCAACTTTCCTGAATGAGATACTTCACTGGAAGTTCCGGCAGATTGGTGTTACAACTCTTCTGTTCCTGTTCTTTTCCAAAAATAGGTCAATAATCCTATTGTGTTGTGAATAGTAAAACAGTCAGGTGAAAGCAAAGGAACTGCCTGAGCCTGATCATCTGCTGGGATGCAAAGAACTGTACAAAGCCTTGTTTAAGAAAAATAAGTAGACAGAAATTAAGGAAATAATTACATGAGAGAATAATATATATCAAATAAATTGAAATTAACTGAGAAAATTCCCATATTTTTGTTACTCACTAAAACCAAGATTTACAATAGGGCTTAGGCACATAATGATGTAGCAGCTTCATTTACACCAAAGACTTAGAAAATTGCAGAGTAGGCATCTTTAGGGCCTAAAGTAACTTCTGCAAATCTAGTCCCAAGATCTTCAGCATTAAAGCTGTCTGGTTTTATTTAAATACTATTGAGAAAGGATCAAAAAATCAATACTTGAAAATAATTGAAAAATAATTCAAATCAACTAATTTTGAATATTTTTTTTACAGGCAGGTCTAAATGTCATGGTACCTTCCATGTGTTGGTTTGCAAAGGTAGCTGGATGCCAAGGACTTAATTTAAATACATGTTTAAAAAACTGCAAGTATATGCAAAAAAACTTAAAAGTTGAGAAAGTTTTATGTTGCTGATTATTTTCATGGGCCTGATTCTGCAAGCAAAGAATTGAAGATGATCAGACCCTTAGGATGTCTAAACTGATAATGAATTCTGTGCAAAATTATCTTTATTCAGATGTGTTCATAGAACACAGTTAAATTCTCCCCACAAAGCTGATCTAATGACAGTAATACAATATGTTGTTATTACTGAAATATAGCAATCACCCCAGCCTTCTGGGAGCTGTTGGGCATGCTGCTAAGGTTCAATCCTTGGAGTCATTCCTTCTTGATCTCTGTACAATGCAGAATTTTATTGCTGAAAGAACAGTTGTTTCAGAGGCTGCAGGTAAAGGAAATGAAGAAAAAATTAATTTACATTTAGATTAACTAAATCTGCATTCAATGAGAAGTAATTCTGTTTCATTAAACTACCTAAGACGTGAAAGTAGGGATTATCTTCCTTGTGCAGTTTTCTAATTCTTCTAGCCACTCCCGACAGAAAGTCAGCTAGTTTCATTGGGGGCCCAACTTAAATGCCTCTATGCTTCCAGGTGGGGTTGTTGGAAATTATATAACCGTCCTAATTAATTTTTCTAATTAACTGTTTAATTCACTTTTAAATTCATCATTTTAATCATAATCAGTGTTTTAGTCTTAAGCAGTGTAATTTTCCACTTTAGCCAGCACATAGCTAAGCTTTTTTCACAGAGTGCTATTGTTAGAGTGCAGTTATTAGATTACTGAAATTTTAAGTTTTGCTAAACTAACCCTGATAAGCTTCAATGAACAAAGCCTGGGAGAGCTAAAGTCTGAACACCTGGAATCCAGAATATATAGCCCTCCAAGGATATGTTGAAGTAACCAGAAGATAAAGAAGAGACTAACAAAGACAATTCANTCAATATGTGCTAGAGACTCTCTGTCTGGGAAAAAGATAATAAAAAGAGTTAAAAATGTGGACTAATTAGCATGAGAAGTGAGAAATCAATTACCAATAGAAGATAGAATACTAATTAATGAAGAGAATTATGTAATTTAGAACCACTGAACATTGATTTCTTTGTTTGCTAAAAATGTATAGATAGTGAAAAGTTTTGTAAGTCATGTGCACGTAGGTGGAACCATCCCTATGTACCTTGGCCAGAATAAAGTAATGCCTACTCCCTAATACTAAAAAAAGAAGTGTTAGAGAGTTTAATTTATCCCAATGTTTTTGGCGACAATTTTTGATGACCCAGATGGGACAACTGCTTCTGACGTGCCACGGATTCATGGGATCGAGAGGGGCGTCAGCATGCACCAAAGGTTTTTCAGGGAGATCCTCTGATCCCCTGATCTAGTGAGTTCAGGGCAAGGCCCCATGGATTTTATTACGGCATTACTGAGGGCATAAAAGGTATACCTAACCATAAGCTGCGGCTGAAAATCACTGCAGAAATTGAGCTCTATAATATAATTGGGTTATAAAAGTGGTGATACTACTGTAAAAAATGAGTGTGATATTTGGGTTATAAAAAGGAATCACTACTGATAGTATAATTGGCTATTTTCTATTAAATATAATTGTAAAACTATATAAGTGAGTGTCAAAGGGTGTGGGTTTGAGTCCTACTGCTTAGTTGGAAAACTATATAAGTGAGAATCAGAAGGTGCACACGTGGGTTCAAGTCTTACTTGCCTACGCATTAGTTGGACACAGTGCTGTATGCACACGAGCCGCCTTGTAGAGGGGTTTGCCAGATGGTCTGCACCTATTAAACCCTATGATAAGTGTTAATGCCTGAAATGTAAATTATTTTGTGAATGTGTGTTATAGTATTATTGAGCCTGCCTGACTTGGGGATGCCCATAGCATATATATTTATATATATTTAAAAAAAAAAAATTCATTTGCTGTAAGAGTGTTAAATGCAAGTATTTGTTTATTGTGTAAGATTTTAAGTATTTGATGTGTATTAAATGTTTGTTTATTGTGAATGTTAGAACATAAATTGTCAAAGCATCTCCTAAGCTAGGCTTGTGTGTTTAGAGTTCTCTCGAGTGTTGGCACAGCGAGAGTTACTGTTTTAGTGTTAATTATTGGGAGTGTGTTTAATCTTCAGTTATCTTTTAGTAATTGCAAGGTCTGGATTTGCATTAATTGTGGATCTGACACTATAGTGGTTGTCAGCGAATTAGAGATTTGGTATCATAATGGGATTAGACTTGTCTTCACTAACCTGGGAAGGGGGAATACCAAGATGTTCACCTTAAGGTTGTATTTTACAACACTGGAAGAAGTTTAAAGGCGACCTTTTAATTCAGAAACAGTTAATAGAATACT
>VZTA01000396.1:230678-282838 GCA_013398855.1 Mohoua ochrocephala | reverse complement strand
TTCCTAGCTAATACATAAACATCCCTTTTCCTGGAACTAATTTACATGCCTCTTCCTCTTACTAGAAGTTCTTTTATGGTCCTAGAGGGTCATCTAAAGGGGTCTAAAGTGGTCATATTCACTGAGAGCCCCCAATTTTGTAAATGACCTGGCCTTGAACTTCTCTTAGGGCATGCACTGTTGTTTCTTGTTACATAACTTTGCCACAGAAACCACTTAGGTTCCTCATTATCTGTTTATCCACTGGTTCCAACTACGTTTAACATCCTGTGTGTCTACTTTCACATTCTTTTATCTAATTTGCTAGCTAATCTTTAAGCTCTGTTTTGCAGCTTCAGGGGAACTGGAAGTTTCCGTTGTCTGTGGTGTCTGTTAAGTCACCCCTTTTCTTGAGACCGTGTCTCTTTTAGACAAGTCTCAATACTTCATTTTCCAGCACAAAGGGTTACAAGAGCTATAACACTGTCATAATACAAGCAAGTACACATTCACAATACTACAATGATTACAGTGACTGCCACGAGTGCATTTTGTAGCAGTCTCCACTTTGGTGGCCATGAAGTAAGCCAATCCCACCAAGAAGAATGTTCCTCTTTCTGCTACTCTTCTACTGCTCTTTCTGTCGGGATGATTCCTGTCTGTTGGACTTTAAACCCATCACTGATGTAAGTGCAACACTCCTGTCCTAAAATAGCACACGTTCCTCCCTGGTTAGCAAGCAGGTAATCTAAGGCGATGCAGTTTTGTACAGCCACCACTCATGTTTGTTGGAGCTCATAGGATGTGCTATTTAATATTTTAATGGTGTTATTCACTACTTCATCTAATAATCTATTTAGCTTGTTAATATAAATTCCGTAGTGCAAAGCAGCACACATGGGACATAGAGTGAATTGTAATCTTTTGCTTCCCGAAATCAAAAGAGTTTTTTGCAGTTTGTCCTGCACTCCCTGGATGGAAAATGTTCTCTTGGCCCTAACTCTTCCTTGTGGTTGTTGCCAAAGTACCCTAAGGGGAGGCATTAACACTGCTTGGAAACAGGAGCCAAACCATCCTTTAGGAAGCCCATTTGTAGGCACTGTCTCTGCATATCCAATAGGGGCCATTCCCAGTACCAAAGGTCTGATTTCCTATTTCCCACTGTTGCACTGCTGGTGGATCTAGGGCTCCTGCGTGTGCTTCTGTTGTGTCCTTGGTGCCATGAGGCCAATGGAGTTTCATAGTGGCGTTGCAGCTGGGAGTGGTACAATAGTGGCACTGATTTGTTTCAGCACTCCAAGTTCTATTTATATTTTGAGTAATGTTAAAGCATGTAAATCTTTCACATTATGACCTCTAACTACCATAGTTTTAGGTTTCTTCTTAAGGGAAATGTTATTAAATCCTGTAAAATTTATAGTTGTATTTCTTTGTTCTATTGTACAATTTTCTTTAGCTATCCCTTCACTGACTCTATTATGAGTCAGAGCCCATTGACAAAGTTCTTTCCACCCCGTCAGGTGGACCATCCAAGGGAACTCTGTTTATCCCAACATTATTTGAGAATATATTCAGCGATTAGTTACATGTAATATTTTAGCTACTTTGATTCTTAAACTTTCATGAGAGTTTTCATGACTAATCCCCTGGTGAAACTCTAAGAGTCTATTTGGCAAACAAAGATTTTGGTTAGCTATCAAGATACAACTCATGGATATAAGTAATACTTTAGTTACACGGTTACTCATTCTCCTTCCTCATTATTTGGGCTGGGGACAATAACTTCCCACAGAGCTGATGCCTTTTTGATTCTGGAATAATGCACCCAAGGTCCTTTACTGTTCACTTTTACTGTGGTGTATGTGGCTAACAGTACTTGGTACAGTCCCTTTGGCTTTGGCTGGAGAGGTGCTGGATCCCTGTCCCAAAGGTACTCCCAGTCTCACGTGTGCTCTTTGTGTGCTGGTGTGTCCAGTCCCACCAGTCCGGCGACGGCAACTGCCTGCCGTAAATGCTGCAGCGCTTTACCTAAAGATATGAGGTAGTTGTTGAGGTCTGCCCCACCTTTAACATGCACATCCCCTGGGATGTGTGGAGTTTGATAGGGCTAACCACAGAGCAGCTCATAGGGGCTTCGTTTTTCTGTGCCCTTAGGTTGGGAGCACAAAGCAATTGGGAGTGCTTGTACTCACGCCAATGAGGTTCCTTGACAGATTTTACTGAGTTGCAGCTTAATAGTGTAATTCATCCTTTCTACTTCTCCACTAGCATGTGGTCAGTAGGGAGTACGTAAGTTCCACTGAATTCCCAAGGCCTCGCTAACTCGTTCCATTATTTTTGCTGTAAAATGAGACCCTCCGTCTGGTGACATTCCTAGAGGAAATCCAAAGTGTGGAATTATTTGATTTAACAATATTTTTCCTACTTTTGCCATGTTGGTGTGACAGGGAACCACTTCAGGCCACCCCAAAAAGGTATTCACTAAGACTAAAAGATATTTATAGCACTCTTTGTATGTGGAAGTTCTGTAAAGTCAATTTGTTGCTAATCTCCTGGGGAGTTACCAGATTTGATAGCCCCTATTACCACTTTGTTTTCAGTATTGATGTTATTTCTGTTACGTGTGCCACACTTTTGAGTCTTTGACTATACAATTTCAGTCATCTTAGAGCTGATCACTGTCTTTCTTATGTGTTTTAACAATTTTTCTCCACTCCAGTGTGTAAACCGGTGCTCTCTGTCTACTATTTCTCTCATAATTGCCTTGGGAGCTATTATTTGTCCAGTAGGGGTAACTTGCCCATCCACCAGGGTGAAATCAAGCTTCTAATGCTTCAATTAACTGACAATCTTTTGCACTATATTCTGGCTTAATATCTGTTAGACTCATCTCTTGTTGCAGAACCAAAACATGGGTGCCTTTTTCTGCAGCCTCTTTAGCCGCCCTGTCGGCCAAGTCGTTTCCACACTTTGGCCCATTTCCACATTTTATTTGGCTGGTGTGTTCTACAGTGCCTAGCTGCAACTTCAGCTGGTTTTTGTACTGCTTTTGTATTTGTGTCCCACGTTTGATTGATGCATCTTGTGCTGATAATAAACACCTCTCCTTCCAAATTGTCCCATGGGCATGTACTATGTCAGAAGCATACTTAGAATCCAACCAGATGTTTACTTCCAATGCCTGTGTTAAAGCAACCAGTTCAGCCTCCTGTGCTGAAACATCTGACTTTAGAGCCTTAGATTCAATTACCTCGCTCAGGATTGTTACTGCTTATCCTGATAGGCCTTTTCCATTGCAAACAAACCTACTTCCATCTGTGTATAGTTCTCAGTCTGGATGTTGGGATATCCTTTAAATCTGGTCAGCTGGAATAAACTTCTTTGATCATTTGTGGGCCGTCTGGAATACTTTCTACTTCAATGGCCAACAGAAACGTAGCAGGATTAACAATAGAGGTGGGTTTGAGGGTCGCGGTACATTCTTTGATTCTAATTTGCTAGTTAGTCTTTAAGCTCTATTTTGCAACTTCAAGACAACTGAAAATTTCTCTGCCTTGTCTGTCACCTTCAGTGTAAGAGCTGGGAGAAGTAAAGAAAATAAGTGGGGGAAAAAAAATAATTCTTTTGTTCATGGTGTTGCTTATGCCTTTTGTCTAATGATTGTTTAGGGCACAATGAGCAATTCCTGGTGCAGAAAGCTGGACTGGAATATCTGCATCTCTCTGAGTAATGCCCTAGCCACAGACTTGTTTTTTCTTGCATATTCACTCTTTGAATCTCATTTTCTTTTCTGCCTGGTGGCAGCCTGGTAACAGACAGCTGGAGCACTCCTCTGAGAGGCAAGATATGTTGGTCTCCCTGGCAAAGAGCCTGACCTCTACCATTTTGTAAGCAGAGAGTGACAGTGCTATTAATATATCCCTCTTCTCGCTGTGTTTTCAAAGGAGTATATAGCCTGATTGTTGTGCTGCTGAGCCTAGATATCATCAGCACATGGTAGGTGTATTGTGAGTATCAGGAGTGAATTGGGCCCCTGAGGGGAGTTAAGTTCAGAAGAGCTTCAGGGAGCTCTGCAGGCTCTTTATGGGAGGAGGCAGGAGTGCCTCCTCCTCAGCTCCATCTGTCAGCTGGGGACACAGCCCTCTCCCACCCAGTAGCTGAGCTGTAGGCACTTAACTCCAGGCTGTTTGGGCAGTAACATCTAGGCTTCTACTGTCAGCAAAATGTCTGGGGCACTGGTTTGAACTTAATGCTATAACCAGTCTTTTGGCTTTTTGGTCATCTGGAAGCTCTCCCATTTCCATTGTGATCAAAGGCAGCTGACTGGTAGGTTTGCATTTGACTGCAAACAGGTGGTGGTAGGAGGGTTTCTTTCTTTCCTAGGTGCAGCAGGGAGAAAACTAAACCCAGCAGTCCATCAGTAATGAAACTTTTTCCATTAGAAGGAAATAGTATGATTTAGATTAAAATTTCATTCGAAAGAAATGAATCCCTTTGAAAACATGAGCTTCCTTGGAAGAGGGAATTCAAAATGATTTATTCAGTATTCTGCAGCTATCTGCCCTTTGACATACGGACTCGACTCATATCATTTTTTGTGTTGAATGCAAGGGAAGAAAAGTACTTTAAACACTTCTCGGTTTTTTAGTAGGAAACTTCACACTCAATCTTTGCTGGGAAACATGCTAACAATTGTGAAGCGAATGAGAATTCAGGTCATATTTGTAAAGCTGAGTGTTCTTGCATATGAATATTCTCATTAATGCTTTGTAAACCAAATGGACTTAATTTCTCATTAAACATTTTTGTGGTAACGCAACAAGACTTGCCTGCAGCCAACATTAGCTTAAATATTTTAAAAGGTCTGCATTTGTCAAGGTCTGTAAACATCAGGTTAAGCTGGTGAGGTGAGAGAGTCTTACAGAGCTTAAAAAGCTTTGCCAACAGCCAGCAAAATTGTTAGACCGTGTAAGAAACGGAGTTTCACAGAACGAGGCTTAGTCTCCTAATGGAAACTTCACAAAATGGTATTCCAAATACCTCTGGTTATTTCTTTATTTCAGGTGCTAATACGAGTGGCTCAGCCTTCCAAGTCATGTTTACGGGAGATGTTTCTGTGATTTAAAACAGATTTATTCCTGTAGGACTCAGTCTTGCAAAGACTTACAGGTGTGCTTCATTTATGCACTCTGCGTAGCTCCATTCAAGTCAGTGACAGCTTGAAGTGACAAAACAGGAATCGTAAGAACTCACCCAGAAGGAAGAATTTGCAGAACTGGGCCTGACATCTTTTTATTATGCAGCAGAAAAAATGTTTGAAGTCAGTGGTTTAAGGCCATGAAGGGAGTATTAAAAATAAATAAATAAAGGAAGCCCAGCACCAACATAGTGCTGCCTGGACAAAATTTTTCATACATGTCCACAAATGAACACCCTCATTGTACAGAGCCTCGAGCGATTTCTGTTGTCAGGACACAAGATAGAAAACTGCATTATTGCTTTTTAAGCTTTTGCTGTGTTATCTATGTAATTGCCCAATTCAAAACAGGATGATAGGCACACATTTAACCCTTGAATGCTTTGAAACTTAGGGAGACGTTGGAATTTTGAGCATCAAATGTTCCCTGAAATAAAACACAAAATCCTCATATACTGATTGTATTTACTTTGCCATTACAAGCAATTTTTTTTTTTTTTTTAACATTCCACCTTGTTCTGGATTAGACATTCCGAGACCAATGCCTAGGAGAGGGGAAAAAAATCATGGATAGCGTTCATCTTGCTGTATGACCTTACTTCAGGAAGGAATTCAGGCACATGTTGAAGAAAGCTCCTGGACAGAGCAGCAGTTAAACAGGTGCTTTACTTGCACTTACTTCTAGATTTAAATATGTTTAAAATTACATGCATGTGCAAGTAAGAGCAGTGTGTGGAGTCCTCAGGGAATAATAGCTCTCCTGAATGATTCCTAACTGATTACAAATACTCCTGTTAGAAGTTTTCTGAAGTTACCAGAATAAAAACTTTGTAATGTAGAGTCATTAAAAGAGAAGAAACTGTGTGTTTTTCAAGGGAATGGTTGTGAGATCTCCTATGATTGTTCTGGAGATTACCACTTCAAGAAAACTAACAAAATGGTTATTGGATTTAAAAGGTATTCTCTGTAAGTAAATGTCACTTTTAAATACTTCAGCTATTATGTTTGTGTTTGCATTACTGTAGGGATTTAAATGGTACCATTTGCATATTTTATCCAATTTTCTAATGTTCACTTAGTGAGTTAAAATTAAGATAAGTTGTGTAAATGAAACAGCTTGCTGGCGGTGGATAAGCTGATTTAAACTGCTGTACCTGGACTAAAAGTAATGCACTTGGGGGAAGACACACAGTGTGCTTTGTTTGTGAAAATAACATGTTTAATCCCAAGTAAATTTTAGTTTGAAATCAGAACAGAAGTAGAAAGATAGAAAGCACAGAAATATGGTTAAGACTGGCATCTTTGCCTTGGGAGGAGAAGGCTAGGAATGTATGTTTAGTCACGTCAGGTGCGGGGGTGTGCATGCAAATAATTTCTACTATATAACATTTTCTCAATATTTGTATTTATGTGCCTCAAACACACCTCAGGTGTTTTGAGATTTTTATTTCACGGAGTTCTCTTCCCTCTTCTCTCCATGTAATGTGCACAACTTTTTCTTCTGACAGCACGAAGTACCTTTCCTTGTTTTCCTTAAGGAAGTTCTAGCCAGCCCAGGAATGGTTGGCAAAGCCTGGCCCGTGGCGTTCACACGTTCCTCTTTGATAGTCTGCCTAGAAATCTGTTCTTGCACCTTCAAATTTCTCCTTTGAAGTTTTGGCAGTGATTGACTTTTGGCCCCCTAAGTTGATGTTTTATTACATACTCACCTGTCCTCCATTTTTGGATACTAAGCATCTTCCACAGGTCTGATCTTCCTGTCTGTAATTTTCATGGATCTTAAAGGGACCACTGCTGGCCATCTTTCTAACACAACCTGGAGGGACAGGACCAATTACTACCCTCAAATCCACTTAACTCGACATCCTTTTCTCTTTGCAATATACTTTGTTGCTTTCCTTTATTTGTCCACTTTTGGCTCATTGACCACCAAGTAACTGCTGAGTTTTCTTTTTCTGTATGTGAGTTAAGATAAATTCGTTGTATATTGGTGCCACATTTTTAGCTAAATCTGCCTTCCTTACCCATGTAGAGTAAACGTGTAATCTGTTTAAGAGCTGCTAAGAAACTCTGCTACAAGGGTGTTCCTTTGAGTTGTGTTAGGCTGCCATGAGGACCCATGGTTACTTTTATGTGCTAATAGTCCCCGAACTGGGGATTTTGAACTTCCGTATGGATTTTCTGTGATTAGAAATGGGAATAATCTTAAAAGCTGCATGGAAGCTTAAAATGAGATATTTATGTAATGCTATTCTACGTATGGTGCAGCAAGTCAGCATGTTCTGCAGCAACCTCTCCATTTGTGTAAACTCTGAGTACAGTACAGGGTTTACAGTACAGAGGGATAGATTGCAGGGGTAGATTGCAGGTAGATGGAAGCATTGGTAAGAAGAAAAAAAGTTAGGGAGCATGCAGATATAAAAGACATCGATTTGTTGTAGCCATTGCCCCTTAAACTCTCTTTCCCTGCCTCCTTCCTTCCCTCCTCACAGATGTTCTTAGCAAACTGGAGGGCAGAACAACTTTTTGAATGCACTGTAAGAGGTTCCTTTTCTTCCCCATCCTATGGGGGAGGGTGAATGAGGAGCTGTGTGGGGCGTAGCTGCTGGACAAGGTTAAACCACAGCAAATTGTTAGTTACAAGGTATGTGCTGCATCGTAAATGATAATACAGAACTAATATATTTCTTCTATCATCTGGCTTAATGATGCTTTTCACAGGATTCTCCCTCACGCTTAAGTGTTCATGTAGCTTTTTGTGATCAAATGAGTACTCTTCTGTGTAAACACATAGGGGAAGTATAGAGAAATTAGATTCTAAACTACCAGCTTGCTCTAAAATAAGCACAATGCATCTTTGCAGCAATGAGGGTGCTGGCATGGTTCTTTTGCAAGAGAGTTTTGGTTATCAGAGTATTTTGGTAATCAGAGAGCCCAAAGTGCCTGGTCTTGAGCCAGGCTCTGCCACTGGCTGCACGCTGAGTTGTGTGTTGCTTGTATGCAGGCCTGCCAGTGCAGCAGTGTATGCACAACTACAGCACGTGGATATGGTGTGCATGGGTGATAAGGTAGCAGATACTTTTTTTCCCCTGATGTGTTCTGTAATGTAGTAATGGCTTTTTCACAATATTTTTCTGTGTGAAAAACACAGGAGCTTACAGAATTGCTCCTCACACTGTTCAAGAGAAATGACTCAACATCTATCAATCCTTTATAACCACTTTAAAACTGCCAGCGGGAACGCCCTGACAGGGGGAGGCAAGACCATGCAATCTGAGAGTGGTTACTCCCCTTGTGACAAGGAATGACAGCCAGCTGCCTGTCCATGTTCTTATGGCACTAGCAGGGAAGGAGAGAGGCACTGCTCTCTGCTTTCCATTTCTCCTCTGGGCAGGGAGGCAGACTCTCCACAGTACTGGAGGGGAAGGTCAAAGCGTTAGTAAAGATTTTGTTATTCCCTTTGGCTTCTGTCCTCCTTCAAACAGGTCTTCACATAGTGGATTTTCAGTTGCACATTTGCCATCAGCCTCACTAGGAGCTAAAACTTCACTAACCTTGAACATTAATCAGCATTATGACTTATTGCTGCTCAATTATCTAGCTGTTGTTGTTAAACACTAAAAATCAGAAAATAGCCTGTTTTTCTCTGCACAGTGAGCTGAAAGCCCTTCAGGCCAACATAAACTGAGCTGCATGCAATTGGAAACAAATGAGTTGATGCTGCCGAGCTCTTCCTGGCAATGCCAGTGCCAGTGGAGGCTGCCTGACAAGATGGCTGGAGCCTACACAACAGTGTCAGTGCAGGGAAGGGGACTGTGCAGAAACCCGGAGCTCCCTCTGCAGTAAGAGCTACCTTTTGTGCCATGCATTTAACTCAGGGCCCTGTGGGGTCGGCAGAAATGTTTCTTTGGGGATTGAAGCTAGATCTCCATCACAGAGATGTGTTGTTTCGATAGTGTCTGGGTTACTTTTAAATGCTGTGTTTCAGAGATGAGCTCAGTTGATTGGAACAAGGTGCCAATAGGGCCAAGGTTGTGGGTTTGATCCCGTATGGGCCATTCACTAAAGAGCTGGACTTGATGGTCCTTGTGGGTCCCAGACTATTCTGTGATTCTGTGAATGAACAGACATGAATCAGGTGGCAATTAAATCCCCAAATGTACAACAGAGAGCTTTGCTGAGCATGGCAGGGCTGGCAGCATCCTGCTTTGGGCTCCTCCAGGTGAAGTGCTGTGAAACAAGGTACTGCCATGCTTGCGAGGGGAGCTGGTAATGGAATGGGCCCTGCTTAACAAATAAACCAATCAGCCTTCAAAAAGGGAGAGGAAAGATGTTGGGAAAATCTGTCCTAAGAGTACTGAGCTGCTTAGTCTTTCATGTCTGTAATCCTTTGTGTAGAAGGAATTTGCTGAAGCAGCAGAGTCAGTGGCTCTGCTCTCTTTCCCCTCTGTGCCACAGCCCTGCAGGAAATTCACTGCTTGCAGACTGCTAAGATAGACCTCTCTGCCATTAGATTAATTGATTGCAATTGCAAGTATCTGTTATTGCTACACTGTTCAAACATAGGAAGGGGAGAGAGGAGAAAAGCACGACATAAATAGAAACTATTCATCTTAATTTCTATTTATTTTCATGTGCTTAGTGAAAAAGCACACCTATACTGAAAAACATGTAATCAGATGTTCCCTGTAGCAGGTTGAAGTAAGAAGGTGTATTGGTGTCATGCTAAGAAAGAATTTGGCGCATTTGACAGTTGTTTTTTTAATGACTTTTTTGTTTACCCTTTAATTATGTTCATCGCTGTATTTTACCCCATTATTTATTTTCTTACTTCCTAAGATTCAGAATAAAGCAGTATATTAATTTCCCTTTTAAATTTTTAAGCTAATATTTATCTCTGAATATGAAAACTGATAACCAGAGATAAAAATTTCACTGGAAAAAATTTTCTTAAATTATCTTAGCAAGTAGGAATAGTCTCAAATATGAGTGCAGCGTGTCATGTCAAAGGAATGACAGCTGAGGAGAGCTGTCACTGGTGGTTCTCAGATATCACGTCTCCTTGCTGGTACCCATGAGCTGGATGGTGACCCCCCTGCCTGATGGGCTTCTTCAAAGTGTTGACAGAAATATGCAACTCTTTTAGACAAAGTCTGGCCAGTGGTCATGCCTTAATCAGAAAATGATGGGAGTGGATGTAGCTCTTCAGCCTGGAAGTGAAATGACTCACAAAATAATGTCAGCTTTCAGAATCCCATTGCTTCTGGTATTTTTTCTGAAGGAGCACTGCTTTCCGGATGCTTATAAGCATCAATTAATGACCAAGGTTCTGACTCCTGGGTTCAGTTTAAATGCAGAATATAATTGCGTGCAGAGTGCTTCATATGGGTTTCCGGGCTTATTTTGGTACATGTGCTCCAAAGGTCATCAGACAGACATGATCCTGAGAGTGTAACAGAAGAACCAGGTAGGAGATACTTACAGTTCACATAATTTTAATGAAATATTTAAAAAGAGAGAAATTACGAACTTTTACTAATAAAGTATGTTTGCATGCATCTACGTTTCTGACAAATAGGAAACAGTCTATGGGTTGTGACTATATATGACTTTATGTAATGTTTTAAATTTTTTTGTTAAGTATCTTACGATTTAAGTTCCCGTGAAGATTACAGGTAATTTCTGTAGTTGACTTAGAACTATTCCAGTTTAAAAAATCTGAATATTTGCTATTTGCAATTTTGAGAATATGGTTTGTGCTGTATATTTGCCTAATGCAGAGTTCCCAGGACCACAAAATTGTCCTTTTGCCAAATGGTACATGCACGTATTTCATGAAGTGATCTGCAGCTTTGCAGAAAGTAGGGCAAGCTCTGTAAATAGAGCATGTCAGGTAGTTTTTAAGATTCTTTTTTATGCTACGAATTGACACATTTGTTCTGTGGTGGATGTTTTTCTGAGATTTCTGTGAAATCTCTAACAGCATTGCTTATCTGTCATTTCACCTACAGGTATATTTATGTTCCAATGGGAGGATCTCAGTCCAGTTTGCTTGGAACACTGTTATCTACAGCCCTCACTTTTGCCTTCGTAAGCTACTGGCATGGAGGACAGAGTTATTTGTGGTACTGGGGTGCGCTTAATTGGCTTGGAGTGATTGTGGAAAATGGCACCAAGAGGATACTTTCAATTTCGCTTGTTCAAGATGTAATTGTAAGTTGAAGCTCTCTCCATTTCATATTCTTGTTTCCTGGCTCCATGCTCATCTGAGGTACCTGGTTACTGGTTTGGTTTAACCAAGATTAAAAGCCATGGATAACAGATACAGTTAGCATTCCCTTGCCCACCCTCCAGTATCTGAGGTAATAACTGGTTCATATCACTAGAATTTTGCAAAGTAGCAGCAAAGCAGATGGTGAAATATGCATGGTCTTAAAAGCTTCCTCTGGAGTCCTAGAGTAAGCAAATGCTTGTCACGTTGTATGTGGATGAACAGAAGCCAGTTTTAACATTTGTATTCTGATTTCACTCAGGATGGCCTTAAAATATTCATCTTCACTAAAATTAGGAGTGTATATTTCTAACCATGTGTTTCCTGGACAAATGTGTGTGTAGCAGCTGCTTGCATCTGGGAACAAGCTTACACTGGGAAATCTTATGCCACTAAAGAGCCAAGTAAAGAAAACATTATTTTGCCTTGAAATCCTCTGATATTTTCATTTTACTTATGCTTTTGACCTTCATGCTGCAATTTCCAAAGGGCAAAATTGACTTTGACGTGCAATTAGATGCAAAAAGCACTATTTTAATTTTGATGGTCGTTTTAATCTGCAGGTTTGCTCACTACTAAATCCCAAATCTTCTCATAACTGTTTGTAAGAGTAAATAATTCATACGTCCTGCCTTCTTACTAGTGATAATTGCACAGAGTTCAAACTCCTCTCCATTGTTGTTTTGGTGGAGACTCACTCTGCAGCCTGATGAAGTCCTGGTGCTCAAGGAATGATGTTTGTTGTCCATCCTATTTCAGTTTTCACTGTTGTGACATCCTATGTGCAGCAGCTGATACAGCTCAGTAATTTAGTAGCCAGTACCTTCTATCACCCAATTGTCCATCGGAGCAATTTCAGTGATTGGAAGCAGATTTTTACCTTCCTAGAGAATGAGTTTAGCAGATCCATTAATCCGCCCTCTAGGGTGAAACCGAGCTTCACCATCTGACCAGCTGCCTGTGTTTGTCTCTGGACTGGAAGGCAGCACAGTATTTTAGGCATCCAGCTGTAGGAGGAAATAAAAGTGCAGGGGCTTTTTGTATCTGATGTCACTGTATTAGAAATTTTAATAGAACTCCTAGGGAATTAAGTGCTTAAATCACATAGAAATTATAATGATAATGGCATTATGAGGGTGGGGTTATATATGTTGGATTAATTTGTAGCACGTGGTTCGAATTATAGTTAACTGATGCTGGCCGTAGGGTTATTTTTTGTATAAATTAAATCCCTAACCAAGTGTATTTTACCCCTTTCCTCCACCTTTCTCATCTAGTGTTATTAAAGGCCTACCCGGTGTCTTCCATGTCTCCTTTGTTTCTCATTTCTATTTGGAAATATAGTTCTAGACCTTCTTCAGAAGACCCTTTCACATCTTTTCCTGAAATAATTCTGAAGCCAGTATTTTTAATATGCATCGTTTTGGCAGGTACATTAGTGCATGAGGCAGATCTCACTGCAGTTATGGCTGAGTCATGATTTGCCTTGTGCCTTGAAGGTTCCTCTACAATAACATGAGCTGCAAACCACCCATTATTGCTTTCTCCTCACTCTTCTAACTCCCATTTTCCTCTTGAATGCTGAGACTCGGGAGCAGATGAGTAGTTGGACTTTGCATTTTCCTTATCAAGGGGTGGAGTGATATGACATTTTTCTGAGATGTACCACATTTAAAAGAAACTGAAAATTTCCCAGTGCCCTGTATAAATTTCCTTTGTCCCCTTTTAATCTGTTTTTTGGAAGCATCCCTATAATCCTGTCTCGGTGAGAGGTGTGCTGCAAACCTAATCACTGGGGTACCTCTTCTAGGGTATGGGTTTTTCACTTAAATTTCTTCTCTTGACAAGCTGAAATCCTTTGCATTCTTGTGCTTCACTCGGTTGCTGTGTTGGCTCTTGAGGGCTATTTTTGAAAAGGAAAGTCTATTTTTGTCTTCAGAAGAGCAGATGAGTTTCTGAAAAAATACAGAGCACAGGTTTATGCTTTTTTTTAACCCATTCTGTTCACCAAACCTCCTCATATATTATTCTTAAAGTTGAGATACATCATTCAGTTGAGCAGGAGGTGTTTCATTAGTAAAATAGAAAAAAATCTAGAGGTATAAATTGAATTTTAATTCTACTCTATTTTTAAGATTGAATTGATCACTAAGAGTAACAAGAATGCTATCAAAACTGCCTCCTTTTTTTTTTTCCTCACACTATATTGTCTCAATTCCCTTGCAAAGGGAAGATTTGAAAATCTAAATAGAGCATATTCAGGTCTCATCTTTCCCTGAATCCTTGTGCTGACTAAATATATATATATATATGTATATATCTCCCATATTTATGCAGATTTTATGGTAGTTTCAGTCTCAACACTCGAAACCTAGCGCAGTGTGGGGAAATAACACTTTTGTAGCAGTCTGACAGGCTTTAAATATCATCTCAGGCATATTGAGCTAGAATGAACAAAGCAGCACGGTCATTATTTGTGAGAAGTAAAATCAGCATGTAAACAAATATGTACTGAAAACAGTAAATTCCCTGATCCAAAAAATTGGTTCTGGAACTTTTAATTTGAACTGGTTTCGAACCAGTGCCTGTCTTCCTGAGTTCAGCTCTAGAAGAGCTGATGCTGTTTCTTACGTGCTTTTCTGCTTACAGTGTTCTGAACTTCAGTGTTTCAGCGAGTTGTGTGAGGAGAAGGTATCTCCATGTCTTTTTTCCCCCCTAGGGATTACTTGTTGGTTCTCAGTAAATTAGAGCTGAATTAATTCATATTGCCTTTTTGGCAAAACATTATGTATAAAACAACTGTAAATGCTAGGCTTCATAAGATAGGGCAGATCTGGGAACTTTATATTAAATGGGAGAAGTTTCATTGTGTTTTTGTCAGATCTTTTTTTCTTACTTTTTCAGGTGATACTTAGATCTGTACTGAGGAGAAAGTAGTGCTTTGCTTCACTGTTTCAATATTAATTTCTTACAGATGAACAGACTTGAGTAGAAACTCATTTGAAATCAATGACAGAATTTGTATTGACTTTTAATAAATAATGTGTCTGATTTATGAAAGAAAATGCTAATGGCTTACATTCTCCCAGTGATTTAAAGTTTTTCCTTCTTTTTCCTTAAGGAAAAAGAGAGATACAGATCTACCAAAAAAATTGGATTTTCGTATAAAAATAGATTTAGAATGACTTAAACCTTAGAGTAGCTGGCAACACCTTTAAATCAATGGATTTTTGAAAAATAAATATTTGGAAATCATCCAAAAGGAAGATGTAGCAAAGGGAGTGAAGCTGGCAGATTGATAAAATTAATGTTTTAATCTAAATTGAAATAGCAACATTTATCTTTTTAGTTCTTTAGTTAAGTGAAAACATGTCACTGAGTCTAGTAAGAATTTTTTAATTGAGACATAAAGATCTCTCTTCTCAAAATCATGCTATGATGAATTTCTAGTTTAAGATCTTATTTTTAGATTTATTTGGTAAGAAACTAAATACGCCATAAACAATTCATTTTGAGAAACCAACTAAATTTAAGCATGGCATATTTTAAACTTTTACTAACCTTGTAAGTGTTTTGTTTTTTTAAAGTATAGAATACTTTGATTTCTACATTTTCATTTGTGGCTGCAATGAGGTGCGCTAATGAAGTCCATTTCAATATGCTGCTATTGCCTACCCAGCCCCCCTTCGCAAAAGGGGAAGTATTTTATATGATGTCCCTGTTTTTGCTTAGTGGTTTAAATCAGACTTCAGTAGTGTGTTAGATGATTCTTTTCCCCAGAGGAATGAACTCCATACATTTGTCTCTGTAGGTAAAAGATCGCCATTATTTCGCACGTCAGAAATGGGGTCAATGACAACTGGTATCCTCAGCTTTGCAGAGAGCAGAATTTTAGATGGCTTCCAGAGTTTGGGTGTGGTGAGGAGTTTTTTGTCTGTTTTTTTTTTCTCTGCCTAATTTTGTTTGCCCCATTTGTTCTGCTAGGTGCATTAAAATTTCTACAGTTATTCATAATAAGTTAGGCATTGTACGGTGATCCTGCAGACAGCTGGTGTGGAGCATGGAAAGGTTCTGACTGGTTAGCCTGACCTCTGGGCTGTGGTTCCACAGGGCATTAAGCTGGACTAAAAGCTCCTTGCTGTTGAAGGGGGAAAGATTTAATTTCTCTTTCCTCCCTTCCTTGCAGTCTCACCATTTCCTCTTCCTCACGCCTGCCTTCTGGAATTTTTGCTCAGCTGATCTCGCTCTTTATCCCAGTAGAAAGCTCTGCTTCCTTGGATTATTTTATTGCTAGATGCTTTGACTCACGGGAGGAGTCTGAAAAGCACCCAAAATAGGACAGTGTAAGAGACAAAAGCCAAGGAAAGGAAACGGAAGAGGAGGAGCTCAACTACTTGGAACCTCCCGCTCATAAATGTGCATAAACAGTGTGGGGTAGCAGGCTGGACCTCTGTGTTTAAGAGCAGTGGGACAAAGAAGCCGATTGGGTTCTGCTGCATGAATTACTCAGGCTGTGCTAGGGCACACACTCAGCCTAACCAAGATGAAAGTGCCTGTGAATTTCACAGCCATGTCCCATATACATTGAAAAATGAGTAATTATTTCCTTTAAGTGTCAGAATTTCTTTTTGCAAGTAAAACTCTCTTAAAACTACCATGAGACAAGTAAAGTCTCCTTCTTCTGTAGAGACAGGATCTGACTAAACATTACGAAGTCATTTGAGGGAGATATGTTTGTTGACCACCTTGCAAGATTAAATCTTTAATAAGATCTCTGCAATGAATAACGACCCTAACAGCTGTTCTTCAGCACACACTGGGCTTTGATCTTCCTCTTACTTCATTTGGCGGAAAAAGTATTTGTATCACTTGTTTACTATTGTCAAGCCAGTCTGGCCTTTTCTTTTTTCCAACAGTTTTGTATAATTCGTACCTATTTTTATTGCAGCATGGTAATTCGGTTAAGTGACAATGATACTTTCTTCATAGCATTTTTATGTACTTGCTGTAGAATTGTGTTGAGTTTGTTGCTTCACTTTCTAAGAATGAACAAATTCCCTTAACCAGGCTCTTATTCTCTAATGCAGAATTGGTTATTGAGACTAGATGCCAACCATGATGTCAAAACCCAGACTAGTGGAAGGGGCTTGCCACCCACTCCCTACTCCCCACCCTGACCTTGAGTTCAGCCGTATCATTGCTCTGACGAGAAATCTTTGCTAGCCAAAGTAGATGTACTCTGACTCAAATTCAGTGGAAACTTGTTCTTCTAGATGTGAACATTAGTCAGGGCAGATTTGTGACAACTGGTCTTTGGTACTTGGAAGCAGCAAGCTGTGTCAAGGTGCTGTTTTGTACTGAGAAGCTGAATGACCATCAAAGGTAAATGTGGGTTGGCTGATGCATCCTAGTCAGTCCAGTGACTTCTAGCTTTGCTAACAATAGTTCTGAGTCAAGCAATTCTTGCCATGTTTCTGCTTTTGCTAAGCTTTATTTTCCTCTCTTCTCTCTTCTCCACCCTCCTGTTGGAAGGGTTCGTTTGTCTTAATGGAAGTAAATCCCATAACATTTTGAGTGCTCTGCTAAAATGTGCTCACACAGTCACACACTTGCATTGTGACACTGGTTTTCTTTGCTGAGGGAACTTCTCAAACTCAGTAACAAAGCCTGAAAATGTAGTAGAGGGACAAGCATGTGCAGTATGGTATAGATTTTTGTCTGACAAAATGTCTGACTTTTGTCTTTTGAATGACAAAAAATGACTGCAGAAATATTTCAGAAATAACCTTCTATTGTTTCCTACCTTTTGAGCCTTTTTTTTTGTCTAATCTGTGCAAGAAATATTATTTTTGATGCCAGAAGTGGAGAAACCATTGTGATTTTTCTGATATGATTACTGCTCTGCTCCAGACCACAATGTCAGCTGGGAAGCCCCTGGCATAGCTGCTTGGTTGTCATAAAAAACCCCCATTTCTCCCACCTACCAGCATTATTTACTTCCTCTTCCATTTTGGAGACGTTGGGCGGTTTTCTGGTGCTCCGTCTGTAATGCTGTTTGAAAAGCAAGTAAATCATGCTACAGTGTGAAAACAAGGCAGAATAATGCTGGTTATGTGCTTCTTTGTTACTGTTACATGAATACAGCCTCCCTCTGTGGTTTGCCTCAAAAATTAGTCCAGGCGATAGATGTCAGCAGTTACAGAAATACGAGTTAAAGTCCCGAGGAGTGGTTGCACTCTGGTCTTTCTGCTCTGCCTTGAGCTACAGAACCTTGCTGCAGGGAAAGCATGGTCTTTATCTGCTGAGAGTGTTTATCAAATGTCTCCATAGGGATTATTACTGTGTGTTATTTATTTGATAGCAGTCATAAGGGGCAAGATCAAAATTCAGCACTAATGATTGGTGAAGTTAGATCCCTTCCCAAGTGGATTACAATGTAAAAGGTAAAAATGCTAAAATGTGAATGAGGGAACTGAGAGAATCAGAATGGGCAGAATGAGAACCCAAAGAACAAAAAGAGGGATGTCAAGGACCTGGACACAGCGAAGAATGCACAAATCTCTCGATCAGTGAGAGCTGAAATGCATTTATAGGAGTATGCACACTGCCGTTACTTGGCTAAATTCCCTGCTTTAAACAGAAAGCAGAAAAGAGGATGGTGCATTTCAGTGCTGTTCGTTTTGCACTTTTCTCAAGCTGCTGCTTAAAAAAGAGTAAATGGGCAGGTTCTTTGAGAGTGAAGAGTTAAATGTAGAAGTACAGAAATTTACTTGTGTGTATGTCTAACTTTCACACATGCATCTGTAAGTGTAGTGGATACATACGAGCTGGTAGGAGGCTTTCTTCAAACAGAAGGGGGAGTTGGCTGTTTGCTGAGAGATGCTATAAATGTAGATCTTTTGGAAAATCTAAAAATGAAATGGTGCTAGTGCAAGACAGCGTTCTGTTGAGTGAATGTTTAGTAAGACATCAATAGAGAAGATGAGTATCTTCTCAAATACTATATATAGCATTTATTCCTAAATTCAGAATCAAGTTCTATTTGTGAAAATAGATCTTAACTGACAGCTGCTTGATTTTGATTGTGTGGTCCTCTTTTTATAGGAGTTATGTAGGGAATTACAGGTTGTTTGCATCATCTTGTCTCTTGGAAAAATGCTGTCAGTTCCTGCTTTCATGTGTGAGCCTTCCAGGGGCTAATTTTTACCTTTGCTTTGGAAGGAAAGTATATACCTTGAAAAGAAATGGGATATGACCTCAAGCCACAGTTCAGGTTGGGTAGAAGGGAGGGGAAAACTGCGAGCAAAATGAAATGCCAGAAAAATGAAGCAAACGGAAGTAAAGTGGATATTTCTGGGTTAGAGTTAGGTGAAGAACAGAACAAACAGGAATGATTGCCACGATTGATGAAGGGTAGAGTGTATGTTGATGGGGAAGTAAATTTGTTCTTCTATTTAGTGTGGAAGTTGTTGATGGATAAGATCTGCTAGCACATCTTGTTCACTTTCCTCTGGCAGGCCTGTTCTTATCTTGGTACTGTTGCAGCCCTGGGGATTCCACAGTTTCTTTTAGATTATTTCATAAATTATTATTTGGTACGTGTGTTCAACCAGAATTCTTTATTTTTGTCGCTCTTCTGTTCTGTGGTGCAGTCTCTACTCCTACTCTGTTGCACATCTGTCCCTCAGCTTCAGAGTGCAGGAATGTGTACCATATTGAGATGTCAGCCTCTCACGAGCTGCCTTTCCCTGGCTCCTGCTAATCTTCAGGCATAACTTCTAATATCATTAATGAGCACGTGTAGTCCTTCCCTTTGTTTCTGCAGTCTCCCAGACACACTTTTGTCACTGTGACCCGTTGCCCACTGACAATGTGTATTAACAAACATAAGATGCTCCATTGCTTGGACCCAACCCATCTTTATTTCTACTGCTCACTTTAAAAATTAAATAAATTGACATTCTGTTTGGCAGAGCTTTGTCACAATTTTCAGCCTTTCCTCCGTCCCATCTGCTCCCCCAGCTGCTCAGTCACACCCTGCCCTCCATTTTCAGTGCGCCGAACTGCAGATAGATAAAATAGCCGGTAACTGTTAGTCAGGATGTGTCGCCTCCCTTCCCACTGTCCCATCTGCTCCTCGCTCTCTTTCAGCTTTTCACCCGTGCTCCTGTTTTTTTTGCTGTCCCGTTATTTTTGGCAAATGGCTGCATTGCGGATGACCCAGATTCAGGGTACGCATTGGGGTGTTCGCTCTTGTGGTAACGTGGCCATTCCCGGGGTTCAGGGCTAGGCATTGAAGATTTGGCTTGTCGTTTACCTGAGCGCATTTTCTAAAAGAAAGCACTTGGGGAGGGCTGGCACCTTTAAGATTGGCTGAGTGGTATCCTATGCTTCCGTAGGAAAGTATGGAAATTGTGAGAGGGGCTTATTCTTTAGCTGGGGTACAGTGGAGGGTGAAGACTGAAGCTCAGAAAATTGAACTGGCAAAAGGAACTCCAGCAGCTGATTTGAGGTTTTTTCAAAGCACTTTGCTGATATGCATAAGAACACCACCTGTACCCCTCCTGTACTGCACAACTTTACCCGCAAACATTTTACCCATCCATCCCCTCTGCCCAAAAGTCCTTGTAAACCCTAAATAAAAGACTGTTGCAAAGAACCTTTAAATTAGTTTTTGTGACGTAAAGATGAGTCAACGTTGCATCAGATCTTAAGCATTGTTTGTCTAATAAAAACCTTGAGGGAATTGAAAGGATGGAATCGTAGCAAGCACACTTAGTCTCCTCTCATACGCTAGGATAGGCAATGAAAGATAATGCCGGACTAGGTGTTATTTTCGTGGTAGTTAATTTGCTAGATTTCTCCAACACAACAAATAGTGCAGTTTCTGTATCTTATTTGGCTGATAGGTTTGAGTGGGAGAGAGTGAAGTCTGTAGAACAGATCGTAATAAAATATTGTATGCTTTTAAAAAAAGAAAACTCTTCTAAAAAAGTTGTTCTAGGTTATCTTGGTCCTTAAAAATCAAAGGTAGATGAAAATAGAATAATTGCAATCTCTAGTTCTGCAGTTTGTAGTATCAAGTATGTTTCATGTCACTCTGGTCATAGTATCTGACAGTCTTCTTCCACAGTGCATATGTTCACATAAGAAATAATTCAGCTGCTTCTCCAATTTTATCATACGCTCTTGTTTTGCCATGTGCTTGGATCATCAATTCTCTGGATGGGTAGTTCATAAAGATATAAATGTTGTGAATCTCTGTTTTACTCCATGAAGATAGACTCTTCCTTAAATTGCAGGAAATTTAATTCCTTTACATGGGACTTGTTAAAGTATTTTTAGTATGAGCAAGCTTGATAACGTCACTGACTTTATGTAGAAGTTTTCTTTAATCTGTCCCAGAACAGCTCTATAAATGAGATGTTTTGCAAATGCTGCACACGTAGATGTTTTCCATCTTATGAGCGTTTGCCAAGAAGTTACCAGCTAATGTCTGTCAGGGGACACTTCCTGCCACTTGTCACTCTGTCATCAGGCTGGATCTGCAGAGTGGTAGAAAACATGCGCTCCTGTTCCTGAGCTCTCCCTAACCCAGCGTGATGCTTGTGACCTGCTCCTAGAACAAGCCACTGCAGCTGGATTCAGCAGCCCTCTCAATAACGAGCCATTGGGACATGCCAAATCACCGTGGTGCCACCACTCTTGCTAGAAGAAGTTTAAGAGTGGTTGACTTAGGAAAATGTAGGATTGCTTCCCTGATAAAATACTGAGGGATCTATTTCTGTAAAAAACTTCAGTATGGTATTGTGTGTAGGACTGCCTAGTTTTGACTGCTGTACAGAATTCAGTCTTAGGTGTCTCCTCAACTTCATAGAATCATAGAATAGTTTGAGTTGGAAGGGACCTTAAAGATCATCTAGTTCCAATGCCCTGCCATGGGCAGGGACACTTTCTACTAGATCAGGTTGCTCAGAGATCCATCCAGCCTGGCCTTGAACCACTTCCAGGGATGGGGCATCCACAACTTCTTTGGGCAACCAGTGCCTCACCACCCTCACAGCAAAGAATGTTTTTTTAATACCTAATCTAAAGCTACGCTCTTTCCGTTTGAAGCCACTCTTTCTTGTCCTGTCACTACATGTGACTTGTCCTGTCACTACCAGCTTCCCTCTGCAAGGCTGGATTACTTATTCTGGTCAGTCTTCCCCACAGCGTTTTCTCTGTTGTTGGCTAGCTCAGAGAAGTAAATGCATTTACCTGGACCCTCAATTTAATCTTTCCATGCCATTTGGTGATATCATTATGAACAGTCCTGTAAGAATGCGAATTTACTGTTGATAGCTCTAACTGAAATTAGAGGGAAGTTCTTTAAATTCTGCTCTGCTGCCTGAAGCCACTTCTCCAGCCATGTTTGTGTATTTTGCACTCGTAGTGGTCCAATTACCTTGCACAGCAAATTAAATAAGTATTTTCTCTCTAACTCAAAATTCCACCATGTCCTTTACCTTGACTCTTAATTCTAACCTAAATGATCTATTCTGGTGTGTGTTGTCCTTCATCATCTTTCTCAAGAGACAACCCTTATACAAGCTTCCCATTTCTGGCTTGGAATTCTCTTCGAGGCTAAATGTGACATGCATGTGTAAGTGGAAATGGATTTAGGAATGGAAATGTTTGGACCATGGAATTTCTTTTCACGCCTGTCTTCCTCCTTCACTCTCAAATGCATAGATTTACTTGTCAAGGTACCCCACTACATGATAGTACCATTAATTTTTGTAAGATGACTGCAAAGGCTGCAAAGTTGAGAGAGCTCTGATGGTAGCCAATTTTGCTGGACAAAACAATGTGCAGAGAGAAGTTTTTCCCAACATCTGGCAAAAATATCTGAGGCCGATCTTCATTTACAGCAGGAATGGGTTTGGAATAATAACCCAAACTCCATTCATTTCCAGGAAAGGTTGCCTGAGCCAATGTTTTATAAGTCACCTTCTGTGTCGTGCTGCATGCATTTGGGCTGAGTATCTTGACAGTATGTCTATTTTTTTGTGTAGTTTAAGTGCTACAGTCCATTTATTTCACAATGTGTGGGGATGCTGGTGATTACTAAAAGTAAAGTATGGTAAAGTATTGATGTGCGATTACAAGATGGGGCATTGAGGAGGGATGCAAATCAAGGTTTCAGCCAGGCAGCCATGGTTTCATTGTCATTTTAATACAAGATGCTCTTTTGCCACTCTATCTTCTGACTGTTTTTCCAACAAGAAAGAGGAGAGAGAAAGAGACGGCAGTAAAATCCAGAGAAACACCACACATCCATAGCAGTTGTTTATATTGCTGTAATGGAGCATATTGTTAAAAACATTAAATGGCATAACGAAGAGTTGTGGGTGGGGAGGTTTTTTTTAAATTTTGCTTTGATGTAAACAACTTGCCGTACATTCACAAAATCTACAAGCTTGTAGATATTTAAATGAAAAATGTTGTTATGGGTTATCTAGACCAGCTCTACCCTTTTTTTTTCCTTGCTAAATAATGTTTCCAGTGTATTAATTTTAGCACAATACCTGCTCGGGTACTTTCACAGTTAGCTTCTTCTAGATGGCTTGAGATGTTTAAAGAAAGTTTTCTTTTTTGCTTTCGTGGCAGCTGAGTAAAATCTGCATTGACATCAAAGACTGTCAGGAAAATGTGTACTGCTTTTTGGATCAATGCCTAGCAAAGTTAATGGAAATTAGCTACAGCAAAACCCAGTGAAGATTCAGTGATTGTCTAAACTGTGTCTGTCATAAACTGCTCCTTTATACCTTATAAATGGCTAAGGGCTTTTATGGTCTATACTGCATTTAACTTGCCTTGCTTAATGTGCAGCACTTTTGTAAAAGGTGATGTACTGTATGTGACAGTTTGATTTATTTTTTTAGTAACTGTAGTCATTAAAAAAAAAAAGGTAGCAGAGCTTTTTTAGCTATTTATGTTATTTTAGTCGTACTGCTCTGGGTTGTAAAACAGGCAAACTTCGGAACGAGTCTGATCAGTACCTCGATGGAAAACGCAGTTAAACACCAGCTGTCTGATGGGTTGTCCATCTCCAGCTCTTTCTACTGCTTTAGCAGAAGATTTTTTCCCCTTTCTTCATCAAAACTGTTTTTCCTTAGAGTCGACAAATAAGTTTGATAGACAAAGGGAGGGTGAAAGGTAGCTCTGATGATAGACAATGCCCTGTTTGAGCTGCAGGTTAATCAGAATTAATTAGCATGATGTAAGAAGAGGGTAAGTTTGGTGACTCAACAAAGAAATTCAAGCTAGCATGATCATAACTTCTCCTTATTTAAACTTGGCTGTTAACATGGATTTCATAGCAAGATTTCGAATGTTCTCTCTGTGTGCATACACTTACACATTCTGAAAAGGCATACATTTTTCATGTGTGGGACCATACCTTCAAACTATGCATTTCAGGAAGAGAGAAAGTTAAGCTGTCCTCTACGTGTGCGTGAACAGAAGGAGAATGTATTGGAGATCCTTGGATAGCTTTGGAGACGCGAAGTACTAGAGAAGGAAAAAGTTCTTTCGCTAACGTAACTGACTGTGTCTGTGAATATTTATATAATTGTTATATTCTCTACCTCTCTCCTATCATGCCCTAGTTTTCATCCGGAATTTTCAGAGAAGGAGCTCAGTCTTTGTTTTCATGCATGGCTGTTTTTCATAGCGTTGTGTGGAAGATTGGCTGATGCTGTACTGTATGTACAGCCTGATACAGAGCACTTGTCCTTAAACCTTATGTGTCCTCATTTTTGTGCTGACTCAGACTGACTCATACACTAGATATAGTCCTGACCAGGGCTAACGTTCAATTTCCCAGAGATTACTTTGCAGTAATATGTTGCAATTGTATTTCTGTGCCTGTAACTGTCATTTGTTTGAAGATTTGTCACTTGATAATCTAGCAGTTGAAACATTTGTTTTGATGCTTACAGAAAGAGCAATTTAATTGTCTAGAAATGTATTTTTAGGTCTGTTTTGAGAACGTGTTTATGTTGTTTCAGGTATCTGAGCATGAATTCTGGTCTGCCTGTCGCTATTAAAGATTAATTACTGCTCTTTTTTTGATGCTGCAGTCACAAGACTTTGTTTCCTGCAACGTCACCATTTATGGCATGAAGGCTGAGCAGCCCCCGATACTTTCCTTAGTTTCCATGCCCTGGAACATGCTCCTCACTTCACGCAAAGCATTCAATCTTCTGTGAATTCAAGCACTATGTACAGAGGCTTTCACCCTGGGGGCACAATGTACAAGATATTTTTCCTTGTGTAGTAATGAGACAATATTTCTTGGTGAAGTGCTGTAATGTTCTTTAAAATTTCTTCTAGCAACTGCATAATGGAGGAAGCTAAAATTTCCTCATCCTTCTTTTACTATCTTCTTGCAGTCTCCATGCTGCACTCAAACCTCAGGTGATAATGCAAAATACAGATTCAGAAAAATGTAAAATAATACATGCTTGAGACGGACTTACTTTATTTGTATCATTAGGACAGCAGTACCAAAATCTAGATAATTACACTTCTTGAACATGAGCAGTAACATTTGCACTGGAAAAAAAGTTTGGGATTGCATGTGTATGTGAATCTTTTAGAGTTATCTATTTGTTAAGACTTACTGCTATAACAAGTTCTGACCTGATTCTAGAATCTTTCATTAATGTCTTGTTAATCAACGAAAGGATTAATGACTTCTGAAGTTGTTCGATGCTGTTTGCTGTAGTGCTTTACTCTGTATTGGATCCTACTGGAAGTATCACCCACCCTAGAAGCCCGTTGCTACTGTTTACCTCAGTCAGCAAAAAATTCATCAAGGAGGATATTTTGTAAAATAATAATTAATCCATGGAATGTATGGAACTGTGTCCAGTTCTGGCTCCCCACAAAATGGACGTGGACATGCTGGAGTGAGTCCAGCCCAGGGACTGATAGTAAAGGGACTGAAGCCTCTGCCGTAAGAGGAGAAGCTGAGAGAGCTGGGACTGTTCAGCCTGGAGGAGAGAAGGCTCAGGGGAATCTTATCCGTGTGTGTAAATACCCAGCTGTAGGGGGCAAGAAATCAAAAGCGGGCTTTTCTCGGTGATATTCGGTGACAGGACAAAAGGCAGGGGGCACGGACTGAAATCCAATTTAAACATAAAAAATACATTTAGACATAAAAAAAAAATCTTTTATTGCGAGGGCTTGCCCAGCAAGGTTGGGCAGTCTTCATCACTGGAGATGTTCAAAACCCAAACAGATACAGTCCTGAGCAGCCTTCTCTAGCTGACCCTGCTTTGATCTTTCTAAGTAACCTCCAGAGGTCCCTTCCAGCCATAACTATGATTCAAGACTGCTTTTAATCAGGAAGTCTTACTCCAACTTAAATGGCATTGGTGAGAGGTTCGGTTCGATATTTTAAAATCTTTGGGCTCTGTTCCGTAAGGATTTGAACTTCTGTATGAAAGTTGTTTTTTGTAATGGCAATGTCTTTTTCTAATGCTGCTTGAAAATTTGCAGGGCTTGTTAACTTCATCTGCACCTTTTGTTTTGCCCCTCAGGAACGTTTCTTCTCGCCAAGATTTCGTCGTCGACTTCATGCTGTCCTAGCATCTGTTAGCACTTCAATGCTGATTTTATCAAATCTAATATTTCTTGGAGGAAATCAAGTTGGAAAAATCTACTGGAACAGGATCTTTATGGAAGGCAAGTTTATTTTTATGTGCTTTCTAGATAACAGAACGTTCCAAATGTTATCTTGGGTGGGCTGAGCCAGGTTTTTCTCTCAGTGCACTAACTGAGAGTTAATTTTTTTCTGGTCAAAACTATCAAAAATCTGAGAAAATTTAAATAACTATGCAGGCTGTGTGACTACAAAGAAATGTTGCCTTTCTCCCATTCAAGTCTAGAAGGAGAGCTGTCAGGCTTCTCTGTCGAGTGAAATTACTGAAGATCAAGCAATAAATGTGTGACAAGTTACCAGGCTGAATTTTTTCCCCAAGCTGCATTCCACACACATCAGTAAGAATAGGCATACTAAAGCCAACCCCATAGATTCTGTGGAAAGTTAGTGGGTGAGATCTGCATGATACAGCATAACTGAGCAATTAATGGCTTTTTTTTGTAGTGAATGTGATCTCAGGGGACCTGCTGTCTATTGAGGACAAGTGTGGGGACAGGGGAACTTGGGTGACGGTATCAGCCTGTGGTGTTGCTGAATAAGCAGTGTGGGACGTTGTGCTCTGAGCTGACTCAGGAGACAAGTTGAGCTTTAATTCTGTTGCCAGAGGTCAGTGTAAGTAGGACCAGTTTTCTTTTTAGGTTCTTACATTTGCTGCCAGTCAGATGAAGATCTTGTAGAGGAATAATTCCTCCTCGTGAGGGAAATACTAATAGGCTTCTGTGCCTAGAAGTGCTGTCCTGCAAAGACCACCACTGTCTGTTGCAGTGTTTTCTCCTCTTGTTCCTTTCAATGGCTTAGAAATCAGCTCTGGAGTTCCAAGATCCTACTTAAGCATCCCAAAATAGTGAAACTCTTTAAGAGTAAGTTACATACATGAATGTAACAATTTATCTTCTCAACTAATGGAAAAAACCATTCAAAGAGCTTGGAGAAAGGAACATTTTTAGCATGAAATACAGTGAAGCTTTTTGTTAATACTGGGCAGGAAAGAGGGAGTACTAGTGTTTGTTCTTTAAAGCATAAAATACTTGTTTGCTGGCTTGAAAGGCTTTGTTTTCTCTTAAATTGTTTCCTTCCAGTTAGTTGGTTAATAGTAGAAAAGAAGCTGAGAGAAAAAGGTTGAAAGTAAATTTAGGCATCTCTTCTTATTTATTAAAAGAAGAAAAAGGAGTAGTGAAATTGTCCGTCTCAGGCTTATAGCTCCATACAAATTATTTTCCTAATGCAATCTGTATATTATAAATGGAGAAAGTATGCCTTCCTTGTCAGAAAGGTTAGCAGTTATGCTGGGGTTTGCAACTGAGGAAGGACAATGTTTTATCAAGTATAACAATATTTAATTAAACCAGATTAATTATTGATTGCTTTCTAAGTTTGTTTTTTTTGGAGGGGGCAGCTGCTAATAGTTCTTTGATCTATTCCTCCTGCACTTGAATACATAGAGTTACTTAAGGATTAGTCGTCTAAGACAGGAATAGGAAATTAGTTTAGTCATTTACATCTTTGTTTCCATGATGTTTGAATCAAATTAACTTTATTTTTAGAACATGAGAGCTTTTGCTTAGTGCAGCTCATACTCTACTAGTAGAAATCTCAGTGTTTGGCTTTGCGAGCTTTATCTGCCTGTATTATTCGGTCACTCAGATGACCGTGAGCGTATTCTTTAACTGCATTTTTGTTCTGGCAACTCCCATGCACAGACTGAAACATCCACTAAAATTTTATTGCATCTGCACACCTGATCCATTGTGGAACAAATGGGGTGAACTCTGGTATCAATCCAGGCTGGGGGATGAACAGATCGAGAGCAGCTCTTCGGAGAGAGACTTGAGGGTGCTGGTGGATGAAAAGCTGGACATGACCCAGCAATGTGCACTGGCAGCCCAGAAAGCCAAACGTGTTCTGGGCTGCATCCAAAGCAGCGTGGGCAGCAGGCCAAGGAAGGGGATTCTGCCTCTGTGTTCCCCTCTGGTGAGACCCCTCCTGCAGTGCTGTGTCCAGCTCTTGGGTCCCCAGCACAGGAATGATGTGGACCTGTTGGAGCAGGTCCACAAAAATGAGCAGAAGGCTGGAGCACCTCTCCTGTGAGGAAAGGCTGAGAGAATTGGGACTGTTCAGCCTGGAGAAGAGAAGGCTTTGGGGTGACCTAATTGCAGCCTTCCAGTACCTGAAGGGATCCTACAAGAAAGATGGAGAGGGACTTTTTACAAGAGCATGCAGTGACAGGACAAGGGTGAATGGCTTCAAAGTGAAAGGGAGTAGGTTTAGATTAGATACTAGGAAGAAATTCTTACCTGTAAGGGTGGGGAGGCACTGGAACAGCTTGCCCAAACAAGTTGTGGATGCCCCATCCCTGGAAGTGGTTCAAGGCCAGGCTGGATGGATCTCTGAGCAACCTGGTCTAGTGGAAGGTGTCTCTGCCCATGGCAGGGTTGTTGGAACTAGATGATCTTTAAGGTCCCTTCCAACCCAAGCCATTCTCTGATAGAAGGCCAGTCAAATCCAGAAGGACTATTTAAAACTTAGCAGTTTAACTAAATTTAAGTGTGTGTCTGTAAGAGATACAACAAAATTCTACATTTGGAATGTGCAATGTTAAAAGCTAAAGTTAAATAAATTTGTTTGTGCTCTGCAATGTTCTGGTGAATCCAATTTGTCAATATTTACAGAGCAAACTAAACACTGCAACTACATACTCTTTGATCTTTCCTTTCCCAAGAACAGATGAGATGATCTAGCTACTTGGCTTGAACTCAAGCTTTTGTCTTCACCTTTATAAAAATTCAATGGGGATATGCTTGACTTGTTTGAAGAACTAAGGGTGGCGGTAACGAGTGGGTGTTCTGTGAGGCAGGAGGATGTTTGTTTGGGTTTTTATCTTTGTGCTTCGTTTCTGGTGGGATGCAAGCAATATAAAGTTCCCCAGAATGAAGATACTCTCTTGTGCATTATGATTCTGGAGAGCTTTGATTGGAATACATGTTGACATTCTGTCATTGTCTTGTGGAGAATAGTCTAGAAATCTGGCAAGGGACTCCAAGAGCTCTTCTGTACATAATACCCAAATCTGTGTCCTTTCACTTGGTAGACAAAGCAATGTTACAATGTCCAGTACATTACTGAGATCTGCTAAATATGTATCTAGTTGCTTTGAGTCAATAATTGTTAGCTTTGGGTCAAAATAAAAGAAGATATTCTGTGAATTTCAGGTTAAAATATTAGAAATAATATTCTTCACTATTCAAAAGCTTTTTGATCTCTTTGAAATTTGTCTTAGTGTAGGAAACCTAAGCAGGGTTTTGCACCACTCTAAAATGAGAGAGTAGATATTTGCATTGGGAAGACATCTGTACATTCTCAGGAACCCAGCCAGCAGGGTTTGAGATTGGTTGACTGAGGTGGCAGAAGGCTCTGCAGCAATAGTGTGACATAAAATCCCTCTAAGGTCAGGAATAGAGAGATGTGGAAACAAAACTGACCACCTGTTCATCAGCTGCAGAGTAGTCAGTTCCTTTCCTTTGTTCAAATCCCACAGAATTATGTCGACAAAGATTTGTACATGTAAGGGTAGGAAGAAAATAGGAGAATAGATGCGTGTTCCACAGTTTGTAAATGTAATTCGCATTTGTAGCTCACTAACAAAATTAGTCAAGAATATATATGCTAAACTCCAGCAATAAAATGCATCTCAGTGCAGAAATCAGATCTGCGGGTTTAGGTGCAGCATAAGATGTTGGCATTTTCAGGTCTGGCAAGTCTATGAACCTCAGAATGTCAGTATTGTAAGACCCTAAATGCCCACTGCACAGTACTTCATAGTCAGAAATTAGAAGTTCTATTGTATAATACCGAAAAACAGTGTTTGAAGAGCAGCTTCACGTTAACAGGTGTGTGACAGTGATGCAAATTTAAACCAACAAACTCTTTAAAGGAAGTTTTATTGAAGCTTAAGATGTATGAAATGCACTTCTAGTTTCGCTCTTTGGTTACTGAAGAGGATCTACTCAATTCTTTTGCAAAGACTGAGTATTGTCAAAAATCTCTACAGTTTTATGAGAATGGGGAGGAAAAGATATGGATATGAAAGCATTTAAACCTCAGGGCCAGCACAGTCAGTTCAAGGAGAACCATACAAGCAGGATACCTTTGTTATCAAAGCTTTGTGAATTGCATGGTAGGAACAGGATTTAGATTCAATTTCTTGGGATTCTTATTTGACTGATATTTGAACTGTTTTGAAGTGCTTTGGCAGTGCTTTCCACAGTTCCCATACCACAAACAGGGCGTGTTAATAGCTGAGCCTGTATGTTTTAGTATTTTAGTTGCTTTCCTCTTGTGAAAAATAGATTAAATTTATCTGGCTTTAAAATTAATTTTGTGCATCATTAAAATCACTGTTGTCAAGATCATGAGAGCAGAGGTCTGTGTGTCTTAGGAGTATTTGTTCTTAATTTTTTTCCCAAAATTCTCTCTGTTCTTTCTGTTCAGACCAGCCTTAGTGCATGTTTCTAAAACTTAATTTGGCCCTGTTATTTGCAAAGAAAAAATTTCCTATGGCAAGCATCTACTTTGATCTTTCTTTAGTAAGAATTTTCTCATGAGAGACAGTGTCACAAATGTCTAATAAGAAAGCAAGAGAAGTATCTTATATGTGACAAACTTTTTAATCCTCTATTCTGCGTAATTAATTAATGCTTCACTTCAAAATGAGATGCTCCAGCAAGAAGGGTGCTCTTTGGAAGGGCTCGCTCCTGCAACCAGCTCTGTGCAGTGCTTTTGGTTAAGAGACTGAAATATTTTATCAAGCATGGACAAAGGCATTAAGCTGGGAGGGGACATGAGTGTATTGGGTGATAAAAGTCTAAAATTCTTCCTGATCTTTCTCTGGTTTACAAGGAACAGAGTCCAGATCAATGAGGAAAGTGCCTGTCAGGTGTATTTTACTTTGAACAGCTGTCTGAAAATTGGAGAGATGTGATTTAACTTGACTGTAAACCAGTACTTTAACTATCCAATTTACCTTGCCAAATTGTGAGGAGTGCCTCTCTGGAGGGCCGTTCAGCCCACATACATCTGTCTTAGCATGGGATTAGATGCACTGTCACTCTTCACTGCGTTCAGAGGCATTTTGTACAGCCTAGTTTAGATTAGATTGGACACCCAACCTTTGAGAAGGTGTCCTTTAGTAGACATCCAGCAAAGAGTGAATTTCATCCTCAGCTAGAAATGATTTACTGCAGGGGTACAGAATGGGTGGCTGGGCAGAAGTCCTGCAATGAAGGATATCTGACTGCTCTACCAGATTGTGAACTTCGTGCATCGACAGCGTCGTACCACCTACAGCAAAAATAGACCTTGTGCCAAGATACATTGACAGCAGTGCAAAATGCATAAATTAACCTCTTCCCCTACGTGACGTTCTGAAGGCTAAAGTTAAACTATGTGCACTTTTGGTTACTGCAGTTTAAAAAAGCAATAAGCTGACAGTTAGGGAGAAGGAAATAGAACAACGTAATTAAAAGTCTAGAGCGATGGTCCTGAATAAATGGCATTGTTATGTTTTGAGAGAAAAGTATTGAGGGGAGAAATGGATACATGAAAGTTTCTGCATAAAATTTTACCAAGATGTTCTGATCACCAGTGGGGTCAGGAGAAGGCAAAAACCCCTGTGAAATGTAGCAAGGAGTTGCACTTCAGTGATCCTTGTGGGTTCCTTCCAGCTCTGGATATTCTATGATTCTATGGCATTGCCTAGGTAAGCTGTTGGATTGCCGGCTTCGGAGGACAGTCTCCAAGTAGACAATGTCTGCCAAGCAATATAGAAAATACTGACTTCATCATGAGGTAGGAGGAATCTCTAAATGGCCTCCAGACCCATTCCAAGCCCTGTTTTCTCTGAGCAGTTCATCAGCAATTAGCGATGTTTAAAGTAAAACTAAAATTTATTTCTCAATGTCTAATATTTGTTCACTAATTGAAGATGGTGAAGACTTTATTTTGCCTCCTGTTCTCCCTTCTGGCTTGCTTTGAAACAAAATCAGGTTCTATGCTAATCAGAATTCAGATAATTCATTAATTTATAGGGAAAAAATGTTCTCATCAGCACCTTACCTACTTTATAGAGGCAGAAAGCCTTTGGACTTCTTCCCAGCTGTGCAGCACAGCAATCTCAGACTGTGTTTCACAGGGCATCTTAGGCACTGAGTTGCAAGTGGGAATTTCCACGGTCATGACATGCAAGATTCAGAGGTATGAGTGAGCCAAAGAGTTTGGTGTAACACACTTGATGTGACATGCCTAGACGTGGATTTTTTGGCTTGCTTTGGTAGAAAGAGTAGAGCGTTATCTTATGATATGAAAATAAAATTATGCCGATTGGTAATTACACTGTATCACAGGACTGAAGATGATTCTAACAATCTATATTTGTTTCATTTTATGTAAATCGCTTAGTGCATGAGTTGAGAATTGCAGTGGTATCAGCATCTTTCAAGGCATTGTCCTGAACCTACTGTTGCCTTTAGAAGTTTTGCCCTTGGTTTTGAAGACACTGAAATTAAGTTGTTGCTCTACAAAAAATCATTTGCATATCAGTAGCTGAGGTGCCTTTCTAAGTTCAACAGCTAAATAATTTAAAAACTATGAGTTACTTGTGCAGCTCTACCGCTGTGTGAGATGTCAATAACAAAAAAAGATGAGAGATTCCTGTGTTGGTTGTATGTTCTAGTCTGGCTCATGCAAGATCATTATCTTCATATTAGATGAGCTGTTGATTGTACGCCTCGTGTGCTGCAATAAGGAGTGTAGGAGGAAGGCCTCAGGATAATCAGTTCCTACGACAGCATCTCATCCTTCAGAAGCTATCTGAGTACTGCTGGTTAGCTTAGGTCGTAGATTTAGCACATTTTAAGGGCTGAGGGAAAAGGTGGAGCAAAGTAGTTAGAACTTGTTATTTAGCAGGGGTCAGTTGGGCTTTTTAGCTGTGAGGTGTTGCCAGGTAATGTACAACAATGTCTTAGGAGCCACATGGCACTTAACAACTTCTGAAATGGGTTGCAATGATACATGTAATTATCTAGCTGTGAAGGAGTTTAAAGGTGCAGGAGGAATGAAATCATGTAGCAGAGGAACTCAAATGAGTCCACAAAACCTGTCAGCTGGGGCATCCCTGTGACTATGTGATACTTCACTGTCTATTCCATGCATCTCTTGCAAGGTCTTTGCTCAAATTGCTTTGCAGCTGAAACAAAGAGGAGGGCTGCATCCATAACTGGCAGTTCAGAGTTTCAGATGGCCCTTGTTTTGGTTTGGAAGATTCTATTGTAGAGTAGCTGGCATATGGTCTTCCAGCATTCTTGTTCCTCCAGATTTTCACTTTCACTGAGAAATCCCGCTTGCTGCTGTTATGCAGAAACTTACTTAGGGTCATTTTTTCCAAAAATACATTTATGAACACTATATTGATGAATTGCATAATTTAGAGAAACATTGCATAGTGGCAGAAGTATTACGGAAGATGTCACATTTTTCTAAATGATTCATTCTTCTTCATGCACAAAGGAAACTTGTTTGCACAATCATTTATGTGACCTTGCTTAGTGGGTGCAGTTCATTGGGATGTGAACTGGCAAAATACCAAGAAAAATTAATTTTGGTCTGCAGTATTAAGGAGGCAGTATTTGGGTTTTTTTCCCTTCATCTCCCAAAGGATGACAGCTGTATAAAAGCAAATATTCACATGTTTTTGGGGGGCATTTTCTTTAGAGTTGAAACAGTAAAGTGTGTTCTGCCATTTCCTATTGTCTTTAGAATCTTAGGACATGGTCCTGCAACCAAATCAATGCAGAAAGATCTTTCTATCTAGAAAGATCAGCTTTGTGAGCTTTGCTGATCACAAGCAAAATGCCCCCAGATTTTCAATTACTTTGGCAAGGTCCATACAACCTTTTTTTAATTGTTGTAATGTTGCTAGTGAAGTACGGTATGGTGTGATGAGCAGTTGTTGTAGGGGGTTGGCAAAGTCCATCTTACAGATGTAACCTTGCTGGTAGTGTGGAAGTTGGAATGAATGATGCCACCAAACACACTTGTTCTGCTGGTGTGGCAGGTCTCTATGTGCTGTTTTAACATAGTCTTTCAGAGGCTGAAGCAGTTTGAATGTGTGGGCTCTTTATGCCTTAAACATAGCATGAACGTATAAAAATAAAACTAGTTTTTGTGTCAAAAAGCTTGAAATTGCCATGACCTCATGACTGCTCATCAGTGTAATTTAGCTTTGCCTTCTCACTCCCCTGTATTTTTGCCATGCACAGCAAAAGCCTCAGTGTCCCAAAGAAACATAGCCTGGTATAGAATACTTGAATTGCTGTTTTATTGGTCACTGTGCTTATTGGGAAATTTATACGTAAATGAGCTCATGGTTGCAGTGGCATGTGTGTAACTGATTAGTAAGAGACATTATTTCAGCTCAGATGCACAACCCTCAAGAAAAGTTTTCCGAGGAATGATGTAATTTCTTTTCCTGTATTCAGAAATTTCCAGGAGTCTTGTAGGTGCTACTTCTTTCTTGTCACTGAATTCCGTTTCTTTCGTCTGGCAGCTCCTTTCATTTGTCTTCAGATCTGAACTAGTCCTGACTCATACTTTTTTTTTTCCCAAATGCTTTTTGAGAGAACAGTTCTCGCAGCAGGAACTGGAACACCAGCTGTATTTAGCTTTGCAGTCATTGAGACTTTCATGACAACTTTCTAAGTTGTTTATTTCCTGAAAAGTAATGTTCAAACAGCATTGTGGTATTCCACAATTACTGCCACTTGGAGCCTGCTAGATCAAATTTCCTCAACTTATAGGAAAAAGGACACTTTTTTTCCCCCCAAATGCCAGCCCCGCATATCAGCTTGAGATTGAGATTTCAGCAGTGTTCATTCTGGCTCTTGCACCTCTACCAGCGAAGTCAGAGGTGTTAACAATCCTCTTGTAAAGATGCATGGGCCACCGAGGAGGCTGATCCTTTTCTAAAACTTGTGTTCCCTGTGCACGGGAATGAAAAGCAGTTAAGAGCTTATTTTTCTCACTGAGGAAGCCTGAGAGGATTTTTACTACGCTATAGCACAGTTCTGCTGCAGTTTTACACTCATGCTGTTTTGCCTACAACTTCATTCTAGGTTCACAAGCAAAAACAGTTGTCTCAGACTATTTTAGCTTTTTTTTTTTTAATCTCTGAATAAGTTTATTTCAGCTGTCTTTAAATAGCTGCTGCCTTAAAGAAAAGAGAAACTAAAAGTACAAGAACCCTGAAAAAAATGAGCTGATTAGGCCTTGTTTCATTGTCTGGACTGTTGGGGTTTGGGGGAGGATTTTGGTTGGTTTGTGGTTTGTTTCTTCGGGTTTTTTTGAGAGGGAACGCGTGAAGCATTGTACCCATGTTCAATAAAATTTTTAGACTTACACCCTTGTAAGTGCTGACAGTCCTGTAAAATGTCTTCTACCTTATGTCATTCCATTTGCTACTAAATTGCATGCAGGGGCATGTTTTCTTAGGGCACTTTGCACCAGCCAACAAAAGACCTGAAACCCTGCAGAGATGGGATTCAAGCTCATGCTGAACTTGGTATGTAGCAAACTTTATGTGGGCATTATCAAACCCTGTGAGAAGCAGCACCATATGGTGGAGCAGACAGCTCCTTCCCTAAAGGAGCAGTATGAGGCAGAAGTGTGTCTCCCTCCTAAACAGCTGCATTTTTTTCCCCAGCATTACACCATTCACTGATAATCTTGCTGTTTAGTGTGTACCTGTAAAGGATGGATAAGCAGGGAGGCATGTGGCTCTACTGCTTTTTTCATTGCTTTGGGCACTGTCTTCCCCTGAGAAAATGGAGAAATATCTTTTTTCTCCTAAAACCTTGGTTCTGTCTGCTGCAGGAGCTGCACCCCTGGGACACCGTGCTCTCCAGTGGTGTGTGCCCAGTCACGGGTATGACTTGTGATGACCATTTGAGTACATGAAGTGCAGGGTTCAGGTCTACTTAAGCTCTGTGAGATCAGATAGAATTAGAGTACTAAATGGCACAGTTCCCAGCCCTAACTTAATAATCCTAGAAATATTACAATTTTCTGTTAGTGCATGTACACACGTCTTTGAGTAACAGAATGTACCTGAGCTATTAGGCTAAATAAATGCAAGAAATATTAATGCCTTAAAGCCAGTTGTAAAGTCAGGGATCATCATAAGCATTCCCAGTTATTGTTACAAATTACATCTGATGCTTGCAGTTCATTCTGCAGTGAAATAATTGTAATTTTCAGAGCAGAGAAATTCCTCAAGAATGTTCCTTCCAAGAAAGTAATGGATTTCAAATACTAGGGTAGTTTTTATTTAATACACTGTCTTCCATTTTATCTTTCTCATTTCTCACTTATTACCTCTAAATTTCCTGATCTAAGGCGAGCGTGTGCTGAAGCCCGGTAGTGACCTGTCAGCTTGTGGCTGTCTTCATAGAGGTTGAATTCTCACTGTTGGTAGGTTAGCTTAAAAGCCTGTTACAAATGTCTTGGATGTCCATGCTTTAACAAGATCCGTTTTATTTCTGACAGCTGTTGAGATACCTGACAGAGATTTTCCACGAATCCCTGTCAAGCTGCCAAACCTGTGTATTCCTGTCCATTCTGTGGGTGAGCAATAAATGCTGTGAGTCACTTGAAGGTACAGAGCAGCACGCCTGTGTTTAGGCATCTTAAGCAGAAAATATTCTCTGTTGTTAATAACTGATTCATAATTGATTTTTCTTTTAAAGCTACTTCCTTTTTTTTTTGCAGCTTGCATCAAAAACTGGTAAATAACATGATAAGTTTTTTGTATTGTTAGTATCCATCCTCCTAGCCATGTAAGAACATTGGACTATTGATTTTTATCCCTTCTGCCCTCTTTCATGTGGTTTTTATTAGACCCACAGCTAAGCCTTCTATCAAATATAATAATCCTTCTGCAAATTCTAACTTAGGCTTTGAAACAATCCTTGGAGAAGAGTGACTTGTGTATTACACTACAAAGTATCTATAAAAATTCTCCCAATGGTGGGACTTTTATGTCTGAATAAAGATTTATCTTGCATCTAGATTGAACAAAATCTCAAATCTTTGTACTTGTGTGGAGTATTGTTGTTGAAGAGGGTTTTTTCACTCTTCAGAAATGGTAGTAAAGTGTCACTGAAGTAGTTGCATTGTTCAGAAGGAAAAACATCTTTAGTAGTCCTTAACACTGAAAGAAAACTGTAGATACACTGTTCCATTACCTGCAGGTTAATATGTATCCTGCAGTGAGGAGTAGTTGGCAAGTAACTGAAAATGTTTTAAACTTGAATCTTCCGACTATAATGCTCTGCCAGTCCCTATGTCTGTTATTTATCGTGAAGGTATCTTCTATTTAACAAGTAGTTTGCATGTAAATAGTTGAAAACCAGCTTATCAGAGAATCTTAATGTTGTCCCAGTTGCCATTACCTTTGTTTTAAAATGGTTAAAACAGTGATCCTTGTTCCAGCATGTCTGTTGCACACAGCTTAGAATGTTTTTTTTTTAAATATATATATATATATATGTATATATCCCTTCACTGCTGTGTATAAAAACTGCTTCAGTTACATTTTTTCTGTAGCAAATAGGAAATTAAATCATATATCTACAACAACATAATCTCTAAGATAGGGGCACTATTCATCACAGTTGAAGTCCAACTTGTGGATATCTTATTTTTCACCCAGCATTGACACAGGTGACAATTTGCAAATTTCTGGTGAAATGGCACATTTAAATGTTTTAAGAACTGTCAACCTGTACAAATGTGGAAAATGAAATGCTGAAAAACCCTCGAGAATTGCTAATGGCGTGTACCGACTTTCACCTTAGCTTCAGTTCATATTTTTCCAGGTCAGGAGCAACTGAAAGTTTGTACCACCTGATAGTTTTTTCTGTGCCTCTGATACACGACTGGGAAGAAGGGATTGGAGAAAGTTGCTGTTGTTCACACGAACTCAGCAATATCATGGTCGGTCTGCAGACTTCTCTAGGAGTGGAATAAACTTGGAGACTGAACTCCTGTTCTTGTCAATAGTTTGGCCACCTGAAACCACAGCAGCTTTCATAAAAGCTATGAAAAATGTCCAGAAAAATGTCCACCACACCCATCTGGATGTGCCAGGAGGAGTATTTGCATGGGGGTTTGTATATTGGTTAGAGTAGCAAAAGCAGTCTCGCTCTAGCTTATTTTATTCCTAGCCTTACTAAATATATCCTAGCAGATATATATCCATATATATCCATCATTTTTGTACCCAGACTGTTACCATTTCATCAGAAGTAACAAGAGATCTGCATGACTAATACAGGAAAGTGCCCTGTAAGTCAGCACATAGAGCCAAAACAAGGATCACCAAGACCCTCTGGGTAAAACCATCACTAGAGCCCTGATGCAAAACCATCAGTCATCCCCCAGAGAGCCTCTTAACTTTATTTGACTCAAAATTCTATGAGAGAAGATTGCTGTATTTAGTACCTTTTTGGTGTCCACATGCCTAAAGCCCTCACAGCGTTCACTGAGGTGTGTTAACACCACTGTGACCAGTTTAATACTGTCTTCACAATGTGACTTGGCCAGTGTTGCATATTAAATCAATGACACAAGTAGATGGAGAAGTCAGGAGTCCTGGGTCCTATTTATTAAACCCTCCTTCCATGAAGACTTAATGGTTATAATTTGAGCTGTGTAATTAATCTTTTGTGGCAGACCAGCCATGTGATACACTGATAGTGGCTAATCTTGCCAGTCAAGAGGAGGAATTTCATGCTAAACATGGAGGCTCTGCGTTCATTTACCTTGGATAAGCATGCAGAGAAACAGAGAAATCAGTATTTGCTGGTTAGATGGGACTCATTCAGGTTTTACAAGCAATCTGTTGCTAAAGACGCTCAGTAGCCTTTTAAAATGTGCAAATATTCTTTCACCATTGTGTCAGACTAAGTTTTAGTACATTGTCACACTTGAAGGTCAGTGTTCTTGTGGTACCATGTATCATGGTAGCTTCCAGAACCAGATGCTCAAGGCAAAAATGCATAAGGAATAGTCCAGGTCTGGAGAGTTCAGGACAGCAAAAGCTTTCATTGCAGTGAGAGCCATTGAAAATGAAGTCAGTGTGTTGCAGACAGTGACTGCAGTGAATGCCCTCATGCACAGGGCAGGACATAACTGCTGGACAGCACTTGGTGGTACATAATGTTACACCTCCCTGCAAAAGCAGGATTTAATTTCCCTTGTGGAACTGAGGAAGCAGTCCAGTCATTATTTCTTTATCTTACAAATGTGTGTTAGGTCTCTGCACTCTTCTGCTGCTGACAAAAGACTCAGATATTTTGGCTTAACTACAACTAAAGTGTGAGAACAACAAAAGACAACAACTAATTAGTATTCTTTTGACTGCAGTTCTGAAGGAGTGGAACTGTATTCTCGACTCCTTCTTAAGCTCCAATGGAGATTAAAAGAAGGCAATGACTATGAGAGAGGACAGAAAAAAGGGAAATGGAAACAAAGCAGATCCAGCCAATTTCTTCACAATGCAAATTTATGCAAAATCTTGAAGAGAGACCTGCATTGAACCTACTCCATCTTTGCAGATTTCCTCCATGGCTTTTGCATAGGCTCTCACTCTTTGCTTGGGGAAAAGCTGTTGTCCAGTTCCTTTTACTGGGCTGTTTTGTGGAGCTGAAAGTCCCATTGCAAAGCAGCAAAAGGAACATGGATGGCGTATCGTGCAGTGCAAGACACCAGTGGGATTAGGAACTTGCTGCAGGAGCACATTCTGTTGAATGAATAAGTTATACCTACTTAAAAATGGAATGCAGACCAACGCTTTTAATTTGTAAAAGCAGAGTTCAGAGTCACATCTGCCCGTGGCTGCATTACCTTGTGTGGCTGGCACTGACACAACTGCTGAGGATAACCCCAGCAAGGTGCCTGACCTCGGAACTGGAGGGCAGCTCATACAAACTGTGCAGTTACTGGCTTTTTTCTTGGGGTTTTGTGTTAAAGGGACTTAGCAATCAAAGCTCTCATGCTCATTATAGCTGGAAACAGAGTTTTTTCTTGTCCAAGTTGTTTCTCTTAAAAGGAGTTGGGTGGACAGAAGAGAAACATCTCTTTGGACTCTCCAGTAATGAAGACAACTTTTTCCTTGCTGGTAGAGGTTATAGCAGCTGTAAAGCTTTTTTGGTTTCTGCTGAAATTTGAACAAGTTACAACAGCTGTCAACAGGCTGAAGACTGCAGAATGCAATAGATTTTCCCGTAGTTTAATGAAGTCCAGCTAAGGCCTAGGAAAGATGTAAAGTCCACCTACTCTGGCTGTGCTGCCTCAGACCATTTGTTCTTTTACTTTCTTTCTAAACCAAAAAATACTCATTCATCATGTGCAGGATGACTTTTTCTCTGCTAGTCCACCATTTTGGACAGAAACATCAGAAAGTGTAACACCTTTTAGATGCATTTCTCTTTCATTTACCTTAAAGAGATTACAAAACCCTTAGAAGAAATCAAAAAGTCCTTGGCCGCAAGTAGTGTCATCTGGGATAAAATCCACACCATATTCAGTCATCTCAAATTTTTACAAACATATACTGTCCTTGACAATATTCCTTTCTGTATGTTCTTTCCCTAATTCCCTGAACAAATAAACAAGCTGACCAACTTGTGAGTTGAGATTTTATTATCGTTATTATTAGAGCTGACTCCAGAAAAACATACGTGAGTTTGGCTTCATCAACACCTACATCTTACTGAAATACCACAAGACATTGGTGAAGCTTTGTGTTTAGCAGGCACTCTGCTTGCAAGGCATGAAAGAGGCACACTGTGCCCTTATTTTGCTCTTTTGGTCATATTTTAATCCTTTGAAATCGTTTTTCTAAGTCTTTTCCAGGGAAGAGTTAAATGCTTGACTACTTTGTGACTACTTTTATTTTTGTTAATTTTTTGGTGGATCATTCCTTTTGGCAGTTTTGGATTTTACTGATGGTTGTTGAAATGCATCAGGATTCACTCTGGGCTAGGGGATGTGTGATGGGTGACCCATCACTCCTGGCTGACTGGCAGACTGACAGTAATATTGCTGTGCAGTAGCTGTTACAGATCTGTTTAGGATATCGTGACTTTTGTGGGTCAGCCCCTCCCAGTCCCAATATCACCCTGAATATCTCCTTGATACAGAAGAATCAGTATAGTTTGAGGACATTAAAGAGCAAGCTGCCTGAAGAGACTGAGTAGCATACAAATGATTAACAAAATGACGTATTTGGCACTACTGGCATTATTTTTTAGATAATGTATTCAGGAGGAAGTAAATCAGTAATGGGATTTAAGAAGCACAAAAGGAGATTTCAGTATGATGAATTACATTCAGAGAGGTGATACCAAATATCTACAGATATTACAGGGAGGATTTTTGTGTGAAGCACAAATAGCATACTCCGATTTTTAACTCTGTTGAGCACTGGATTGGTGCAGTATCTGTTGAAGATGGCATTAGTGCTTTGCGTTACTCATCATTCACCGTGTTCCTACAGGGAACTGGGTAAGTTTCCCCACTGTGTAAGAAATAGCAGGACTTCCTTAGTCCTTTGATGGCTGCTTGAAGAAGCTGATAATGTTATAGGACCTGAAACTATAAATCCCATTCCTCAGCGAATTTCCAGATTGTTTTATTGAAGCAAACAGCACCAATGTGAAATCTTCAAACTACTATGCCCACGTGTTCAGTGGTGCTGCAGAATGTACTATTTATATTTCATTAAAATCTCTGTGATGTGATATGGCCCCAGTTGCAATCGGGTGATTCGAAGTTTCACAGTTTCCATTTTTTTAATTGAAATATCTACCCATGCAGAATTGGTTTGAATAGAACTGTCTTCCCATTGACTCGGGGAGAAGGGTAAAATGCTTGCCTGGTATCATTTTACCATGGGCTAATTTCACATAAGGAAGATAAACCAGTTTTATTTTATGAGAGTAGTCCAGTGCTTAGTTTTGAAGAAGCTCCTGTGACAGTCCCAGAGCTTTTTGTAAGAGAGGCTGATGGAACATTTTGGTTTATGCTGGACAGTTTAGGAACAGGTTTGCTTATGCCATTGTTGACATCAGTTTTACTGAGCTAGAGTAGGAGTGCTCACATGGTCATTACTGCTTTTGCTTAATTGAAAGGAATTAAAAACATACCTTTTCATTAGACCAATATTAAGCTACAGTTTTGTTTAGGGAAAACAACATTAAATAGGCATTGAATGTTAGCACTGATGTAACAGTGATCCAAATAGATGCATATGTTTATAAACACACAAAACCTTAAACTGAAATGGCTCTGCCATTTTTCCTTTTACTTACCATAAAATGAGGGAAAACTCATGAGGTAACAACTGCCACACACTAATTTATACACAGCAGCTTTTAAGGGTCAATCAAGTGTCTGAGATTCCTCTGTGTGCTTGGGTCAGGTAGAAGTTTCCCTTGAATATTGTCTGACAAATTTCTTAATGCTCAGGTTTTCAAACAGAGGAAAGGAATGTTAAAAAGCTAAAAGCGTTTTGTGAGATGCCCTGGGGAAACCTTCTTACACAAAACTTTGCTTGAATTCGATGTGCTGGAGTTGCTTTTTAAATTGTGTAGGTTTTGTGTTTGGTTCAGTTCTGGTGGCTGTAACCTCCTGCCTTAGCAGTGCTCTCTGTGTCTCGTAGGAAATAGTGGCCAAAGGTGAGTTCACTGGGCATCTTGCTGTTTCCTGATAACTTATCTGAAACGTTATGGACATACTCCAGGATTTCATCTTTTTTCCTTTATGACGGTGATTAGTTTTCTGGCTTTATCTTTTAATTTGTCATGCTACCAATTTCTGTTTCTTAAAATAATCATTCTGTTGCAATGCTTCTAATTTCAGTGATTATTACAGCTCGTCTGTGTAGAAAAGGAGTGGCAAAATTCCAAACTAAGGGGTCTTTGATTTAAAGTGCCAGAGTTAATACAGAATAGCATATTCCTGGTCAATGTTACTGAGCAGACAGCCTCTCCATTTTGGCCTCCAGATGATGAATGTGCACTGCTTGTCTGGCAATTGAGCTGTGATTTCTTTTAATCTAGTTCTAATAGCATGGCATTTTCCCTTGAAAAAGGAGGAGAAAGCGGCTTGTTGGAGACACGGCATAGAGCTTTTTAGTCCAGCAAAGAGTTTTTACCCCACGACACCAAAGGAGACACAAAACTGTTGTGTCTTAGGTAGCCTGGATGCTTTAGCAAGTGAAAAAATAGCTTGACATTGTTAAATATGAGTGAGGGGTGGGTGAGTTATGATTTCTGGGGACTCTTAAGTGAGTTCTACTAAAACCCATATATTTTAAAATATATTTCATTAGAAATAGTCATCTTTTCCACTTAGACAGAGGGCAAGTACATTTTTCTTGCAAAACAACATTCTGTTTTGACTTCTGGAGCAGTATTGAAGCCCTGTAGCTAGCTACACAAATCAGTGCCCACGGTAATACTGTAGGTTGGTTTGGACTTTGGTGTTTCTCCCTCTCCCCTAGATTTACAGTGTTAAAAACCTGTAAAAATCTGGGGTTTTTTTCCCCTGGAAACTCAAAATAAAATGCATAGATGAAACTGAATTGAAGCTGAAGTAGAATTTGCATTGGAGGACAAGATTTCATTCCACAACTGAAAAGAAGCAGCACAGAAGAATCAGCCATACAGTTTTGTGTAACTATGTGATTACTACCATGTTAGATTGCTCCAGAACATTGTATTAGCATCTGAATTTTGGACTGCCTGTCATTTATTTCCTTCAGTTAATGGCAAAGTTTAAGAGGCAAAATCCGCTTTCCTGTTGCTCTTCTCACCATCCTGCTATTTGGTATAGTTTTGACCTGCAACAACTAATTATAGTTCTTTGAGGGCATTTAGGAATTCTTCTTCCAGGATTTTGTTGTTTGCCTTTCCCCCAGAATGTCAAGTATAACCTTGTGAGGATAGTTTGACATTTCTGCAGCTGCACTCCATCCCAGTGTGTTTTGCTCATGACCAGATTTAGTAAATTTCCTATGTTCTTTATCCAGAAAGAGAATAGATTTATTGGACATAATTAGTTTGTTTTAAATCATGGCTGCTTATCACTCTTACCTTTGTCATCACAGAGGTTGTTTGTAGTTTTTATTATCTAAATATTTGTGGCATTCCTTTAGTAATTATACATGCCAGCATTTACAGCTGCTCTCCATTAAAATGAGCCTGACTGCTCTGCAGCTACTTTTTCATCATTTAAGAAAAATTGGCTTGTGATTTGGGAGGGGGCTGAACTCATTTGGCATCCCAGCAAGTGTGTCGTGGAGCTCTTTGGATACTCTGGAGCGTCAGTGGAGAAACATTCGGTGTGTTAGCAAGGATGTGCCTGCTGGATGACGGGCTGGATCAAGCAGGGAAAGGAGGGCTGCGTTTTTACTGCTCCCTGCCCTGCACATCATAAGTGCACCTAAGAAATGTGGGATCTCATGGATGGTGGGGTGTATGTTGTCTGCATAACTAAAACATAAAGTTGACCTGATTCAGACTTCCTGACTTACAGGGGTTTTTTCTCCACATTGCTGCTCTGCTCACTATCAGTACAGCATAAAAAATGCCCAGCAAATGCAGCCAATTCTGTGAATTTCAGCTTTGTTGCAAAGGTAAATAAATCTGGGAGAGGCATTGTAAAGGATTAGCAGTGGAGTGCATTGCAGTTATAAGTAGTCACCAGGGTTCATGATTGGGAGCTGCATTTACACACCTTTCCTCCCAGTGACAGAAATAAATTGAAAGGTGACAGGGAGGTGATGGATGAAGAATTGATGGATGCAACTGTCCTCTCTTGGCTTCTTTAAAAAAAGGGAAAGCACTGTTTTGTATTACTGTCGTGCACAAAGCCAGTACCTTTCCTGAGGACCATGGAAAAGGTAGCACAGAATTCGGCTTTGTATTTGCAGTTCTGGAGCTTAGGGGTCAGTCACTGCTTCATTAGTTCATGTGTAGGAGTGATAATTCAGGGCAGAAAGCAGATTAGCTTCTATTAATTACTGTAAATCCCTTACAGCATCTTCTGTGGTGGAATTAATAAGCAATTAGTTGCTGCTGGAAGCTACTGGGATTTCAAATATATAAAAAAGTAGTGATGAGTCAGAACTGTATCACATTAGCTTTGTATGGATGTTGAGGTTGAGGATGACCATGAAATTGTGACAGTGACAGAATCCCACCAGCCATCTAGACAACTGCCATTTCAGACTGGTGTTTGTAAGATCTGAAATGTTTTTAATTCTCCTTAATTCCTATTCAGAAGCAGTACTGAAGGGATGAGTTTGTATTCAAGGGCATGTTTCTCGCCTGTCTGCTGGAACGGTTTTGCTGAATGACTTATTTGGGCTAATGTAATTAAGCTTCTGTGCGAGCCAAGCCCATACCTGTGTAAGTGTGCTGCAGCGCTCCTGGGCACGCTGTCCTTGCTCTCGGTGCACACAGATGGCAGGGCAGGGCTGGGGCTGCATCCCAAGCAGCTTTGTGCAGCGCCAGCAGGGCTCTACAGGCAGCAGTTGACGCTGAGGGTCTGCTGATTATGAAATGCTTTTGACGAGGTAATTGAAAATGTTAACGTGGTGTAACGCTCTGAAAGCAGGTGCTCCATCTTAGGTGCACATTCGAAATTTCAGGCTCAAGGAGGGAAGGCTGAAGGGGATCTTTCTGCTCTCTCGCATATCTAAAGGGAGGATAAGACAGGAACAGAGTCGTCTTAGAGTTTCATGATAGCAGGACAAGAGGCAGAAGTCACAAGTTGCAAAAAGGGAATATGCAATTAAATTTCATGGAAAGAAGTTTCAGAACAGATTGCCAGAGAGGTTGTGGAGCTCAGCTGGCAAAGCCTTGAGCAACCTAAACTGGTGGTGGTGGCACTGGGAGAAGATGAGAGACCCTTCTGACCTAAATTGTAGTCTGTAGTCCTAGACTACCTTCACAAGTCCTTGCATGGTGTGCTTCATGAAGAGGTTACTTCAGACTGGATTTGTTGGTTAGCATTGTAAGGTTTTAGTTTCAGCAGAGAGAAATCCAGTGCAGGCAGACTGTGTTGCTCTATGATGCAAATCAAAGTGCTGTAAGCAGAGGCAGGCAGAGGATTTACTTCCAAAGCATATATTTTCATTTTTAAAGGGACTTTTTGGGTTTTTTTTTAACTCTCCCTTATGCATTTTGTCAGGAACATCCAGCATGAACTAGATAAGTAACTCTTACACAGGCTCAGATCTATTGTTTAAAATGAATCACAGGTGAAAAACTGTTGTTGCAGAACCACTCTGTGTAACAGTCTGGAAGAGTCAGCAGTCTGCAGCAGATTGGATAAGCTCCAACTTGCTTCTCATACTCATATTTTTCATGGTCTCTGGTGCTGTGATAAATTTTTGGTTTCTGAGATTTGAGTTTAGCCTTTACATTTACTTGAACTGCTGGAACAATGAAATGTGGTTGTGTGGTGAGGCTTGCAGCTGAGTATGGCAGATAAAAGGCTTATCTCTCTCCTAGAATGTTGTTTAACATTTTTAAAAGTTACTTCTAATTTCAAATGGAAACAATACTGAGAGGATTATCTTTGCCTTAACAAATGCAACAATACAGTACAAATTATATGCAAAGGCATCCAGGCTGAAACTCTTACTTGCACCTCAAAGGTGCGTGCAGTGTAAGGATGTTGACATACAGTTCAATTTTCTGCTTTATTCTGGCCCAAATATCTGCTCTTTAGACTTTTAATTTCATCTGTCACCTTTTCTGTTTTCCTTCTCAGTTTCCTTTTTCCTTTGCACATACAATTTTCTTATACCCTGTCCCCAGCTATGTCCTTACCTGCCTATCCTGCAGGTCTTTCCTCCCTTCCCTTCCTTATTTCTTTTTCGTAACCTTTTTTCTGATACCTTCTCTGCCATCCTCAGCATTAGTCATGCACAATCCCACTTTCATTTCTACCCTTAGTTATTGTTGTACAATTGTGTAGTCTCTTCTCTATTCCATTTTTAAGTCTGGAAGGACGTGATTTTGCTTCTGCAGAAAAGTCCCCAGCAGTTCACTGAAATGGCTCTTTGCCAACAGTAATGATCACACAGACCCCAGGCTTCCCACCCCCAGGGTAGCCCTGAAACAGGAACAAGCTCATAACTGGGTGCAGGTCCTGGGGGTCTGCAGAGATTTAGGGATCTTTGGAGCAAACGGTGAAGTTTGTGTTGCTGGGCTTTCCTGACCGTGCCCTGGCCACTCAGCAGAGCGCTGTGCTGACACCTCTGTAGGCTTTCTCTTGTGCCTGTCAAGGGTGACCTGTTCCAGGGGTCCTTTCCAAAGCAGGCTTCTCTTTCTTGTCACCTCCAATTAGTGTGATATGAAAAGATGTTTCTTCAGTCTTCTGTCTGCCACTGATTGATTCTGGTCAATGGCAGCCTCTTGGAAGTTTCATTGCCCAGCTTCATTTTTGTGCGTTAACTTAGTTCTGTAAATCACTGCTTCCCCAGCCCCCCAGTTTTTCATTATCTGATACATTTTGCTTGGAGCAGTTATCTCCATGACAGATCAGCAGTAGACCTTAAATGAGTTATGGCTTTGACTCCTGAACCTGGTGCTTAGAAATATGGAAGCAGAGAGGCACAGTGTGTTCGGCTCCTGGTTTTCTGGCTGGTGTTACAGCCGTGGTGTGGGCTGAGTCAGTGTTGGGTCCAGAGCCAATACAGTGATATTGAAAGGTGCTGGAATTCTATCATCAGCAGTGCTTGTCATCTTCTTTGTGAGTTATATGGCTTTGTACGCTAGAAAACCTTCTAGCTTTTGACTTGAATTTCACATATTAAAAGGAGAAATTGAAGAAATGTTTTATTTCCCAAGTTGCCTTTCTTTTTTACAGTAAAATCAATGATGGAGTGAACACAATCTACCTGCCTTTTTCCTCTGCTGTCTGCCAACAATGCATCAAGTTACAGGGGATGAATTTAAGAGCAGCTCGTGGTGGCATCCAGCCAACTCAGTGAGAGAAGCTGCCTGCAGAGTTCTGTTGCTAATGAAATGGCCCATTTCATTGATAGGTATTGATCAGCATTGGTGTGTCTTTCTGGGACTTATTGCACAGAAAGGGTCATAGGGAAGGAAACAAGCTGTACACTGCGGTGGATTGACCTTGGTGTCCACCAAAGCCGCTCTGTTGCTTCCCCTCCTCAGCTGACAGGGAAGAAAATGTAACAAAGGGCTCATGGGTTTGTTTTGGGCAAAACAGACTTGACTAGGGGAAAAATTCGTTCCATTTATTACCAAACAAATCAGAGTAGGGTAATGAGAGATAAATCTTAAAAACACCTTCTCCCCATCTGTCTATTCTACACTCCCGATTTTTCTACCTCATCCCACCCAGCAGTGCAGGGGGACGGGGAATGGGGGTTGTGGTCAGTTCCTCACGTGTTGTCTCTGCACTCCTTCCTCCTCAAGGGGAGGATTCCTCACATCCTTCCTCTGCACCAGCGTGGGGTCCCTCTCACAGGAGACAGTCCTCCGAGAACTTCTCCAATGGGAGTCCTTCCATGGGCTGCAGTTCTTCATGAACTGCTCCAGCCTGGGTCTCTCACGTGGAGTTCTCCTGTTCTCTTCAGGAACAGGCTGCTCCAGCGTGGGTTCCCCATGATGTCCCCTTGGTGTCACAAGTCACCTGCAGACCTGCCAGCATGGGTTCCTCTCTCCATCAGGCCATGGATCCTTTCAGGAGCGTGTTCCAGCATGGTCTTCCCATGGGGTCACAGCCTCCTTTGGGCATCCACTTGCTCTGGCATGCGATCCACCATGGGCTGCAGGTGGCTCTCTTCATGCCTGTGAACCTCCATGGGCTGCAGGGGCACAGCTGCCTCACCATGGCCTTCACCATGGGCTGCAGGGGAAACTGCTCCAGCATTTGGAGCACCTCCTGCCCCTTCTTCTGCCCCGACCTTGGGGTCTGCAGGGCTGTTGTTCTCCCATATACTCACTCCTCTCTGTCAGCTGCAATTTTGCGGATTATTTCCCCCTTCTTAACTGTGTGATCCCAGAGGTGCAGCCACTGTCTTGGAGCTGGCTGGCATTGACTCCACTACACGGGGGAAGCTTCTCTCAGAAGTCACTCCTGTAGCCCACTGCTACCAAAACCTGGCCATGCAAGCCACGTGTACACCCAGCACACCTTGGGTTTGCATCTTGGGCTTTGCTCTAAGGTCTGAAGCAGTGTAAAGTTGTGAGACAGGGATGAGCTAAATGCAGGTCTCTTATGACAGGCCACTGTCATTAGGGAACAACTCCTTATGTTCATATCAAGTCAAGTGCTGAGGACAAGGAGAGAAATGGTGGCATAGAGGAAGGTACAGGGCATGCAAGTGACCCTCGTGTGCTATAAAGGAAGGAGCTGAGGGAAAGCAGTGACACCGAGTGTGTCAATACTGTTATGTCTGTATTGTTACAAGTAACTGGCAGGAATGCTGCCTTTCTGTGCTTAGGATCAGTAGAACGGAAGCTCACTGTACTGTGGGACTGCAGTGCATGCCATCACCCTGGAAACATTTCTTTGGGAAGCCCTTTGTCCCTGTCTCGATTGTGTCTTGCCCATGAGAGACAAGTGCAAGGTCATAAGGGTTGTTCCGCAGTCCTGTGCCTGATAGAGGAGATAAGCCTTGTAGAAATGGTTCCTTCTTTGTAGAAAAGCAACTAAAAAAAATTGGCAGTGTGTAGCAGCACATTGAATGTCTTCCTCGACAAGGGACTGGGCATCTTCATCCTCAAATGAGACTCAAACTGCAGAAGTTACAGATAAGGAGAAATGGAATGCTTGGAAGCACTGGTGACTGTTTTAGCGGCTGGTGCCCAGGCAGAAGAGTTAGATCCATAAACTCAGAGTTCAAAGAGTTCCTCATTTATTACAGAATTCAGCAAGTTATTGGGTAAAATAGAACAAGGCCACACGATACTCAGGATATTGAATCCAATTTATACAGCTGATAAAAAGCAAAGAAAATAGGACCTCACTGTAGAACCTAACTAATAAATCTATTCTGAGAGAAAGAGCAGGAGCCACAGTTTTGTTGCTGAGAGTCACTGGATTCGGTACACGGAAATTAGTGGGATTCTGCTCACGCTGCTATCGAGTGACAAAAATCCGTCTTTCAAGTAAGTAAAATAAGGCCGTGCTTTGTAGTATTTCTGTGTAATGATGGGCTCCCTGCTTCTCTTTACTCTGCCGTGTTTGAACTAGTTATAATTAGCAGTGACACACATTTGGCAGGCAGCGGTGGGCAGGTGGCCATGCCACTTAGCAGGACTGGAGCTTAGGAAGCAGCGAGTGCTGGCCTAGCCCTTCTCTGCCAGCTCAGGTGTAGCAGCTGACCCTGCTGAAACCCTCGCTCCCCCAGCATCTGATTTTTGTCTGTGAATTGTACCGGTGAGCCAGACTTCATATCTTTTTTTATAGTATTTGATGATGGCTTTCCAGTAACATTCAGCACATCTCTCTATTTGAGCAAAACCAGGCTTTGGGAAGACAATAGCTGTGTCATGATGTACAGAGGAGTTTATCAGCTGGTCTAGTACTATTTTCATGATGTCTCTCATTGACTCCATTATTTCTTGTTGCCGTGCAGTTTTATTAAAGGGCAGTAGGGAACATGATAGTTTATTAAATCCAGTACTAGTCAAATTTGAGTAAACTTTAGTTAATTATAAATTCACTTGGAAACCTGATGTGATGTAAAACAGAATTACACAATTCCCCTTCCTCTGTTGTTGTTGTTAAGTGTTTTTCCTACTAGTCTGGTTTTCCTGAAGAACAGCCTCTCCTTTTTCTGTTGTTTTAACTTTCCAAAGTAGCTCCCTTGTATTTTCAGAGCGGTGATTCAAAATAAAGACTGAAATTGCAGGAATTATTTCAAATGTCTGAGGCAGTCCCTGTCTATCTTCCCTCCTTACTTGAGCAAGCACTAAATGTTAAATTATAATAATAAATGTTAAAGGGAAAAATGTCACAAAAGAACTAATTTGGTCACAAATTAAGACATCTCATGTTACAGTGAACTGCAAACTGGTTTCATTTGGATCTCCTCCTCAGCATTGCCAAATGTAAATATCAAAATACCAAAAGTCTGATTGCACAAGATGTGTTAATGTCTTGAAAATAATTTTAGAGCTTTGTTTCATTTGCATTTTCCATCATAATTTTGATTTCTTGGCCATTGGCTGTGGTCCAGTTGTGTTTCAGGTAGTTTTCAACAAATACAAAGGCTGAATGCAAACTTTAGTTTCCGTGAAAAGCTGAGTTTTTATGCAACTCCAGCACGTGACGCTTTTTTAGAATCCAGTTTGCCCAAGATAGGAATTTTTATTTCTATAGCTTCAGCTCGAAGTTGAGCATTACTGTTTGTTTTGTCTCCATAGCTGAGCTGATTTTCAGCTCAAGAAGGAAAATAGAAAGTTGAAGGTGGGAATCATCATATCAGGAGCACTTAAATGGACTTGCAGAGGCCATAGGGGAAATGTATTCCTTTCTGTGTGCCAGTGTTAAGTTCTCACTTTCCTAAGTAGTTTGTTTTTTGTTTTTTTTCTTTTTAATTCTTAGTGTTGTTTTCAGAGAAGTGGGGTTTCTTTGTTTTGGATTTGGTTTTGGGTCTTTTTTTATAGGACAATTATGACCTGCAAATTTTGCTTTTCCAAAAAATGTTTTGGTTTTTTTCATCTGGTCATTTCATGATGTCCAGACAAATGACATCTGTAACTCTTCCCTTGTCCACTGCCACAGTCACTCCACCACAGAGGGCCACTAGGCTGCTCAGGCAGGACTTGCCCTTGGGGAAGCCGTGCTGGCTGTCTCGATTTACCTTCCTGTCCTCCATGTGCCTTAGCAGAGCTTCT
>VZTA01000396.1:13636-230593 GCA_013398855.1 Mohoua ochrocephala | reverse complement strand
GGTGTTTCCCTTTTTCCAGTCACCAAGGACTTTACCTGATTGCCATGACTTCTCAGTTACCGTGGAGAGTGGCTTGGCAATTGCATCAACCAGTTCCCTAGAACTCTGAGATACCTCTCGTCAGGTTCCATAGAACTATGGATATTCAGGTTCCTCAAATGAGAACAAACCTGATCTCCTCTTACAGTGGGAAGGACTTTGCTCCTCCAGTTCCTGTCTTGTGGTAGAAAACTGGTAGAAAATGTTCGCATGCAGGAACTCGCATCAGGAGCTCTTTTTGCCATATGTAAAATGGAAACTAACCTGTATTCATCCCTTGGCTTTGGTTGCATCTGAGAAAATGCCTCTGATGGTTATGGCACGAGCCACAATCATTCTGAATAAAACACTCTGGATAGGCTGTATAAACCCCCTCCCCCCCACACATATTCTCATACATGCATAACAAAACTCACCTTCTGAGCCTGTGCTTTGTATATCTTGTGATGACTCTGCTCTTTTGTCCAAGTGGCCTGTGTACAGTGCAGCAAATGTGACCATATGTTGTGTTGTTGGGTTCTCATAAGGTTCTCCTTGAGATGAAGTACTTTAAGCAGCAATAACGAATGATGGGAAGCAAATGCACTAAATAAATAAATGGGGTTGTAACAAAATTGTCGTGCCACATCCATATGTGTGTATCTATGTGAATTCAAAGGAAAGAAATAAGTAAACATGACATCCTAGCATCCAAAGCTTGTGCCAGATGTCTATTCTTGGAGTGAAGTCCTACATGAATCAAGAAAAGCTGTTGAGTTTAATTAAAAGTCGATTCTGATCTACTTAGCTTGATCTCATGCTCAGTAGAGAGCTCATCAAGCAAAGACTACATCTGTGAAAGCAGGAAAACCTCTGTTGTGTTGTCTTCAGTGTGTAGTTCCCAGTATTTAATTCCCACTGCACTTAATGAAGTAGAGGAAAAGAATAGGCCCAATTTTAATTCTCTCCAATTCCTACTGGTATCCAAGGAATTCTCTGTGCTGCAGAATATAAATTCTCTAATCCCTAGAAATGAGAAGTTAGGAAGCCCTCGCTGGAGCAGCGAGGGAGCTGTTGCATGCCTGATACCACACACCCAGCCTTTTTGGATAGAAAAGGAAATTTCGGGGCTGATCTACAGACTGGTGTTGCAAATGGGGCAAATCAAAACACCGATGTGTTGCCATACAAATGGGAGTGATAGTGAGGTCTGCTCTTCATGATTCACATTATCAGTGTTTTGTGATCATTACCATTCTTTCCCCTAGAGAGAGACTCCAAAAATCAGATTAGAGCTGTCAAAAGTGAATTAGAGTGATGGTAAATTTGGAAGTCTTCCAGGAAGAGAAATCTGTATGGACCACAGCATATGGGGCTTACTGTAGTGTGATGTTTATATCTCACATTTCATAGAATCATAAAATGGTTTGGGTTGGAAGGGACATTAAAGACCATCTAGTTCCAACCCCTCTGCCATGGTCAGGGACACTTTCCACTAGACCAAGTTCCTCAAAGTCCCATCAACTCTGCATCAAGGACACAAAACTTCTAGCTGTTGCAGAAATTTTTACAATATGTAGTGAAATGGAAAACTCTTATCTTGAATTTCACAGAACAGGAAACAATGAGTTATTGGAAGGTTTCTGCTCCTTGGTCTGACTGCTGCAGAGCTAGAAAGAAGGCATGGATTGCCTGTTCTGGTTTTCCTCTTTGAAGTACTCAGATTCTGCAGGGCAACTTTGAAACAAAGCTAAGAGGGCAGTAGGTATTTGAGAGTAATTTAAAGTTGAGCAGGTGCAGTCTAGGTCAAGATACCCAAGTATCTGACTGTTCACAGGTCAGGTCGGTAGATACGTAGTTCGTGGTACTGTGCTTAAAATTTCAAGATTGGGTAATGGGAATGAGAGAAATTTTCACAGTTTTCAGTGATGTCACCTAAAACAATGGTCTCCAAAGTAGATAGGCAAATACTAAATTGGTTAAAAAAATTACAAGGTCAATATCTCCACTGTGAAATACAGCAACATCCACTGGAGTCAGTTCCCATTAAAAGGCAAAGTTATTTTTCTTTGATATCGGGGGCTCAGCTCCCAGAGACAGGGAGTTACTTTGGGTAGGGCTGTACAGGTGTGGGAAGGTTTCTTTCAATCACCTAAAACGACCTCCTTAGACAATCTCACTTCCTATGGTGAAAGTGCCAGAACAAATACACTTAAATTAGATGCAGGGATGTATTTCAAACAGTGCTCATTCAGAAATCCTGCCTGCTTTGTTCAATGTGCCATTTGTTACAGCAAATATGCAGGATGGCAGGAGGCAGCTTGCTGTGCGTTTCTTCCCTGCTTAAATGGCTTGTTGAGCTGATAATTAATAAGCAACAGGACATTAAGTTTATTGTAACTTTTCTGGATGGATGGTTAACCACTGGAGGTAGTCAGAAAGTACAGGAAGTGTGTTATCTCTCAAGACTTTTCGCATCTATAGGAGTTGCAGCCACTGATATATAGAGTAGAGCACTCCCTAAGAACTGTAATGTGCACATGAATTATTACTGTGTGGAAATCCTACATGGGCTTCTCATTTTCTTCGGCTGAACACCAGGTACAATAGTATAGTGTGGTCTTAAAATCAAAGTAAGAGAAATTTGGGCTAAATAGCAGTCATGTGTGGTTTCTGTGGATGCATCTCCATTGACATGCATTTAAATGGAAACAACGGTTCAGGACTACACAGAGATTAAAGTATTGACTGCTAAATCCTTAAAAACTAAAAGCTTCTAAAATATCCTCAAAGTCTCCTTTACTAATTCTGCCCAAATCTGTTTCTGTTTGGACGTGATGCTCCAGGGAGGTTCAGTGTCTCCCGCACATATGCCAAATGCACAGTGTAGGCAGTAGTACAAGGCAGGCTTGTGTTCAGCAGGACAGGAGGCTGACATGCAATGCACATCCTGTGGGCTAGGTCCTGCCACAAACAGCTGGGTGCTGAGGAGGGCTGCTGAGCACCGTGCTGCTGTGTACGTGTCCTCCAGGAAGATGATGGGGAGCAGGTGCTGCTGACTTACAAGCTGATGAGAGTGCGGATGCTCATCATAAGCAGCTGGCTATGAGTAACACTGCTGCACAGGAAGCTTCTCTGTGCCTGTGGCTGTCTTTCTTAGCAGTTTCTGTTCTTGTTTTCTCTTAAGGTCAGCTCTTCTGTTAAGGTGATCAAAGTGCATCTTCAAGACAGGAATGAGAAAAGCTCGGGGCGATGAGCGCATCGATCACGCCCGCGCCTCCCGCTTGTGGATGGCAGCACTGGGCCTGTACTTTAACAATGGACTGCATCAGTGATTCCCAAAGGTGCTGATAAACCCACCTGCTCGTCAGAGCTCGCTTCAGTGTGCACATAGGTGATTGCTCACACGGTCTGTGCAGTGGGGCTGCCTCGCGTTCTGGAGCTGAAGTGAAGCTGGGAGTCAGGGCATTGCCTTGTCCCTATGTTTTTGTCACTGCGCTGCAGCTTGTGGGAGCAAGTTCTAAGTGTTGTCCCTGCTGAAAATACAGTCCTGGAGTCTAAAGGTGTGTAAATACAAAAGACCTGTTAAAGCTACAACACTCTACGCCTGTTGTAAAGTTTCTTTTTGCTGCTAGAGACATGTAGAAGAACTTGAAGGGTTTTCGGTCCTTTATGAGCAATTCTCTCTCCCAAGCTTCTGCTAGGGCATGGAGTAGAAAGGGCACAGCTGCACATTGAAGGCCTTTCTCAGTTCATGCTTACTTAATGTGCAGTGTTGTGAGCATCACTAAGCAGTAATGAAATTTTTGCATTTGAACTGCTTAGTTCTTTGAAGAGGCACTTTTTAGTTCATCTTTAAAAGCTCGAGGACATTTCTTCATGGTAGTCTGCTAATGCAAGGACAGTGCTAACAGGTTGCTTCTAAAAGCTTGTCACGTTTATTTATCTACTTGATGGAAGTGAGCTCTGCAAAGGGTTCTCTACAGGGGCTGCAGTGTAGGAGGAGTGGGTAAGGAACAGCAGTGAAAGAGCTGCATGATCAATCAGATAGGACAGTTGCAACACTTCATTCTCTCTGCTTTGGCGAGCACCAAGTGCTTGGCTTCTTGGGGGTGCCTTCAGAGCAGTGGCAGATGCTTTGGCCTGGATGCAAACGGCAAGGTTTGGAGCAGTTAGGAGGTAACTGCCTGGAATCTCCTTCCTCCTGAGAGGCAGTGGGCACTCGTTCACTTGAAATGGACAATTATTGGCTGGTGTCCTGTGCTGGACTTGTCCTAATCCAGCAAAGTCTTTCTTGGGAACCAGAGCAGGACAGGAAGTGGTTTTTTTGTCTTAGGGAGGTATTGAGTCTCCAAAAAAATTTCTGTCATAATATGGGTTAAAACCAATCAAAAAGCAGTTCCTTTTCCTGACCTGTCAGATAGGGTCCAGGGAGGTGTGTTTGCCTTGGATTTAAATTTCATTTAGATTTGAATTTTTTTAATGGAAAAATAAAATCTTAGCTTGCATTTCAAAACAAACATTTGTGGGCAGGGATTACTTTTTTATCCTGATGTAGGAAATGGTAAAAGGTCACTGGGATATTTTTTTTAAATGAGAGACCACACACAGAAAGTTTGTATAAATTTGGCTCTTCCTGTCTAGAGTTGCAGCCTCAGTGTGAGAGTATATTTTGGGTGAGTAAAGTTCTCAGCTCATTACTAGTAAGTAAATACCTTGTGTAGAATACCAGGACATTTGAGTGATCTCCTACTGCAACGTATTTGCACATGTTAAGTTTGAATGTTCTGTACTTGTAGGTTCAGCATCAGATTCTTCAAAGGGAGAGAAGTTCAGTCAGGATTGCAAAGAATTAGAAGTCCTGGATGGAGATAGTAGACTGCAAAACCAGCGAGTCACCTGCAGTTCTCCTCCAATTGCAGTTCTTCAGCAATCTTTGCCTTTTTAACCATTGGCAACCAATTCAGTGTTTTACTCTTGGTTGTGTTCAGTCTGTAGCAAAATGTACCAATTTCCAGTAGCTCTGTAGAAGACATAAGATTAGACATTGGTCCAGTTATAGGTATATAGTGTAATATAAACATATCTGTTTATAATTGGTTTCTTACTGTCTCATGTTTGGAAATGATGCATGTGGCTGGTGAGTGTTTCCACTCAGTGCCTCCAGCTCTGACTCAAATAGCTGGATGAATTCTTACCTGCTTAAGGCATTTAACAATTATATGACGAGGAAGGATTTCAGCAGGGCTGAAGCTCACTGCACTCCCTCTGATTCTTACATCTTGTTATCCTCACTTTGCTAATTTTCTGGCAGACAGATGTGTTCTTCTGTTGCTGTCTGCATACAAATATTTAATTAAAACAGGAAGTGGTAATGCTTCTCAGAGGCAGCTGTTGTCCCCATCTCCAAATGCAAAGAGTCAGTTTAATAATAGCTTCAAAATGTGAAGAAACCAAGCTGTGACCTGGTCAGTAAGTCCATGCTGGCATCTGGTATGTGTGCAAGGAAAGACCACGAGCAGTGTCTGTCCGTCAGTGCGTTTGGCAGCGCGGCCGGCCGCAGCCTGCCTCAGGTCACACAGCAGCAGCCAGAGCTGTGCCTGCTGGAGAGCAGGATGTTCATGGAGGAGTCAGGCTTTCAGAGAAAACAAAGAACTTGGGGATGCTGCGAAGCTGGCCAGACTTTTAAAAGCAGAGGAGCTGTGATCACTCAGTAGTGAATGTAGGGAACAAAATCAGTCTGATGGCTCTGCTGCAGCCCTCAGCTGCCCTCCAGGCCCCCTTGATGAATCATCACTCTCATCAGCATCGTGGTGCTGACTGGCATCAAAGTGCAGTTTTCCTGTACCAGAAAGCAGCGCACCGAAAACTGTCACTAAAAACTTTTTTTTTTTTTTTGGATGCAGCAGAAGCACTTTTGGTGTGTTAGGGCAACAGTGCTGTGCTGACTGCTGCCTTTCTCATTAGAATGTCCTGGCAAAGGTTATTGAACAGCTTCCTTGGCTCGTTCATCCCACAAGCATACAGGCAGGATATTCAGAAGTAGGATATTAAAAAAAACCCCTCTGCATAGTGTATTTTTTAAAATAATGAGATCCATTTCTCTGAGTTATAATCAAAACTTGGTATATTTATATATGAAAAGGTTTTGTATAATTATCACAGAAAAGACTGAAAATACACAGATGCAGAGAGGAAAAGCATTGAGGGGAAGAATCTCTTCAGCATTGTCTTCCTGCTTTGATCTTGGATTTTTTGATGTTAAGAAATGTCTCAGTTAAAAGCAGGAGTTCCCTAGAAGATGTATATATACATGTCATTAACTTGCCAGCAGGTGAACAAGAGGCATAGCTAGAGAATGAGTTGCCAATTCACTTATAATCTGTTGGTTTTACCAGAATACAAACAGTGATTTAGAAGAATGATAGTTTTTTTCAGGGCAATATGTTCCATGCTGCAGATTTAATAAAAAAATAAAACTGAAAGGAAAAAGAAAATGGAGAGAGAGAGAGAAAAACCCACACTCATTGAGGAGTAAGAGGCAAGTATATGGAAATCAGTTTCATAATTCCTGTTTGTCATTTTCATGCATAGTTTTGAAGGAAAAGTAATTAAAGTAATTGAAGTTATTTCTCTTGGACTGGCATCTATTAAAATCCCTTGAATACGAAATGAATGTGGTTAATATAATAAAAAGATCTCTTTTATTCTGTCTCTCACCTTACCACTTCACCCTGCTGTTGAGTGCTTGCAAAAATATTTTTTTCTTAATGTAGTAATGAATACACAAAGCATTTGTTACAGCTCTTCCTTTAAAATATAGACAGCAAGAGAGAGCAAGGCTATTTCACTTTTCAGGTTTGCTGGGCATGTTTTGAAATCAGTAAACATGGTCAAATGCTCTCTCATAACAGAGTGTGTTTAGTTGTTGAGCTTTAGAAGAAAATCTCCGCTTGCAGGTGTGTGCCTACACGTGCACACACTTGAATGAATCTGGTATTATGACAGATTAGATACAGCATCTGATTTGGAGTCCACTAGTGAGAAAGCAGCTCTGTCTTATTCTTTCAACCGCTGTTTGTGATGAGATCTCATTCCAGTAATACTGATTAGTATCAGGTAGACTTTGCCTTTAAGAACTGGAGAGCATCCCTGGCTTATTCCTTACAAAAATAGCTGGTAGTTGGTAATGAGCTTTCGCACAAGCTCATGAGAAAAAAAGAAAGAAAAATTCTTGCCCTCTGCCATGGTCAGGCTTTCTGCTTTTTTCTGCTGCTTTTTTTTCCTTTATCTGATTGAAATTCACAACACAGTTTTGCCTAGAGAATGCACCTCTCTCACTTTTGCTCCCACCGTTTCTTCAGTAGTTCATTTCTAATGGTGTTAATGAAACTCACAGTTTAAATAGATGAACTAAATTAATAAAAACCTCAAAATTGCAAGTGCATAATAACTAGTGATCAGTACAGTACCTTGCTCCTCAAACAAGACAGAAAATCTATTATTCTGTTTACACAATAGATTTTTAAGAAATCAGCTTCAAGACAAGTAACCCCTTGATTTGATGCTGGAAAAGAGAAGAAAATTCTGATACTGATTGTCTGTATTTGCTGCCATACTTAACAATTTCCATTCTATAAAAGCTCTGCTCTTATACATGGTTCTAAAGTGTCTGTGAAAATTAAGCATTAGGACAACCCTGCCTCCAGCAAATATTTTAATAAAAGTGCCTTAAGAGAATGAGAACAGCTGGGATATTTTATCCTTTTATAATCCTTTCAAATCCATGTAATTTCTCTTCAGTGAGGCAATTTAACTACCAGTGTTCTATGAAGTTTGACATTCCAGTCGCAGAATTGACTGGTTGCAGTAATATTTATTGGTTGCCTCCATTTATTATAAACAGAATTCGCCAGATTTGCTTCAGACTTTCTGTCTGACATGGTAAGTCATGATTTTGGAAATTAAATGCTAAGATTCAGATTTTTAGCTAAACTTTTCTTAAAAGGCAGTTTTCATGCAGAGGCTGCGTTAAATTGTATGAGTTTGGTCAAAGAAACATATGCAGTAAGCATTGATTGCAGAGATCCACTCATTATTGAAGCAAATAGTCTTAACTAGGTTTGATTAAAAATATTTCGAAGCTGTGTTCTTAGGAGTTATGAATGTCTGAGTGTTATGTTTCAATTCTAGGGCTGTTTAATCAAAATATAATCATGGGGTTTAAACAAGCTAAACAGGACATTTCTCTGCATAATCTCTGCATGTACCACCTCCTAGAAGATGGATAGGATAAACAGGTTGTATTTTGTCATATTTACACATCATCACTGAAAAAGAACTTCTCTTTGAAATGATTTTATGAAAAAACTTCAGCTGTTTTTGCAAGAAAAATTGAGCAATCACACAAAAAAGGCAGAAGATGATGATGATGATGATGATTGTTGTTGTTGTTGTAAAGTGTGTGACAGTAGGTGACTTTAAGGGGGTTTCCAATAGCCCGGAAGAGCTTGACAGTACCTTTGGATGTCTAAGACCTTCAGAAAGTCTGGCCCATACCGAGTCCTTTAGCACCGAGCTCTTACACTCTGCCAGTTTTCCTTTCAAAGAACCATTGAATGGTTCGGGTTGGAAGGGACCTTAAAAACCGTGTAGTTCCAACCCCTCTGCCTTGGGCAGGGACACTTCCCACTAGACCAGGCTGCTCAGGGCTCCATCCAGCCTGGCCTTGAACAGCTCCAGGGATGGGGCATCCACAGCTTCTCTGAGCAACCTGTTCCAGTGGCTCAGCACCCTTAGAGGGAAGAATTTCTTCCTACTGTCTAATCTGCACCTGCCCTCTTTAAAGCCATTCCCCCTCATCCTGTCACTCTCTCTCTACCCTTGTAAATAGTCTCCTCCTTTCTTGCAGGCTCCCTTCAGGTGCTGGAAGGACACAGTTAAGTCATCCCAAAGCCGCCTCTTTTCCAGGCTGAGCAACCCCAGTTCTCCCAGCCTTTCCTTGTATGAGAGGTGCTCTACTACGTTGTAGTGCCTACACTGTAGGTACTTTGTAAGAGGAAGATGAAGAGCACTGATTTTAGATTCACATTGTGTTTCTAACTTTTAGCTACTTTAAAAAAAATCTTCTTGTGTATTTTCTGAGAAAATAGAAACTGAAAATTAGTTGGGACAAAACTTCCTCATTTTCATTATCAAAATAAAAAATACTTGCATTTCTTAATAGAAAACCACTTCGAGCAGGGCATGAATTCACTTAGATACTTCTATCACATTATTTACTGCATTATTATGGAACTTGAATTGACATTTACAGCTACAGCTCTTACTTACTCCATTTCTACATTCGTATAAAATCATCACCTTTTAACTTATTAAACTTTACAGCATGATTCACTAATGCAGTATTTCTTATATAAATTACTTGAGTAGATTACAAAAAAAATCAGGTGTTCAGTAAATTCACCAGGGGTTCTTAGTACATTTTAAACGAGTTTGTTTAAAAGGCAAAATGCATTGAAATGTAATTTACATGGTAAAAATTAATTTAAAATGAATTCCTTCATCTCCATGCAATCATGGATGCAACTGTTAAAGGGAATAGTTCTTTGAATGTATCTTTCCTCTGGCCAGCTGTGCCCCAGCTCCCGAATCCAACCCTTCCTTGTGCCGCAGCATTTGCATCAGCAAGTGCTGGTGTCCACTGGTTTTGCTCCATTGGCATCTCTGGTCCTAAGTCTGAGCTGCTCCTCCTCTCAGTCTTCTTCCCCTGCTCTGTGTAAGTTTTCCACTCCATTGCACCTCGTGCCTGCACCTCCTCTTTCTCTTTTCTAAGACCCTTCATATCTACCATGGAAACAAATTCCAGTAAGATTCTCTGGCTGCCTTCTGCCAATGGATGTACATCTCACACATGTTCATTGTCCATTTGGATGCTCTTTCTACATCCACATGATGCTAAGTTTTACACACAACAATTGCTCAATTAGGTACAGAGTCTGAAAGATTTTTACAGGGATATTGGTGAGATAAGGACCAGGCCCTCAGGGAAGCTGGTGCAAGTCTCCTGACAGGGAGTACTTACACCGCAATTACTGACAGGTCATCCTGACAGAGGAGCATTTTATGTTCCCCGAGTCTTTTATTGCAGCGTATGTGGAGTCTGTAAAATTCTTTGATGTTGGAGCTGTATTTAAGTGCTGGGCATTTATTGTCTCGAATCTTTTGGGTTAAGAGTTGTGGTGGACATGGGGAGGCTGGTTTTTGTTAAGCTTTCTGTTTTATCTTCTTCACACATGGTCTCCTGCTGCACAGACTTGGCTTAAAATTATAAAATACAGAATTAAGTATTAAAGAGGATTTTGGAAAGGTCAGTGGGTGACTGATGAACAATCTGGACTTACCATGTAAAATCACATGGAGGAAAAAGTCCTCCTGATGTGAAACTGGAAGGACTCCTCTTCCTTGCTTCTCTCCGGCATGCCGTGTGCCAGACTGAGGACTCTGCCTCCCAAGGTGGGGGCTGAACTAATGCATACCTGAATTCACAAAACTAACAGAAAGTACCTCTTTTTCTCAGAAACTGAAAGTACAGTTTCCATTTTGACTGTTGCAGTATTATTGTCATGTAAAGTTGTGGGAAACAATCTTGGGTAGAAGTTGCTTTTTATACAATTTTTGTGATAATTCCTGAAAAGACCCTTTTCCTTTGCTATGAGCCATCTTTTAGTTCTGTCTGTGTTTCCGGGGCTGTTTGTGTCAATGTATTTCTGTGTTCAGCAAAGCCTCAAAAGCCCGGAGCTGCTCATTTAAGAGAGTCTGATGGTGATTGCTCCTGCCACCTCCAGAGATCTTTTAAAGTGGAAAGAATATTGGAAAGATCAGAGGGTAAAAATTAGGTTTTAATGGCAATTCCAAGAGCATGTTGGAGAAGTAGATCTGAGGCGCTCTGTTATTTTTGGCTGTGTGTTTTGCATACAGAACGAAGGGAAAGCTGGGTTCACAATACTGTGTGTGGTTGGTTTTTCAAGGCTGTCCAGTCTTCTCCACTGCTATTTCCTAATCAGTGACTGATTCATGCGATAAAGAAAATTCCAAAGAGGCTGCAGATTTTGGTTCTTGGAGAATTGCTTTTTGGTACTTTTTTTCCAAATCAAAAGTACCTCAAATACCTGAAATATGCTCACTAAGGCAAAACCTCGTGTGCAGGTTGAGTTGATTCCTAAATGGCCAGAAAAGTCAAGGAGTGAGACTTCAAATGCATCTCACTGACTCAGTGAGTCCTGCTTAGGCATCCTGGGACAGCCTTCCCTTTTGCCATATGAAAAAAAGTTACCAGACCTTTTAGAAATCCGGTGTCTTTCGAATCTACTCCAGTGGGATGAGCTCAGGGAGAACTGTGAGCAGTTTTCCCACCTACTAGTTAAAGACAGGTAGTGCATAAGAACTGAGAGGCAGAATAACTTTGAAAGAATATGTTTAACCTAAATATTTCTGTACATTTGAACTCTAAGCACATACTCATGCTGAAATAAGACTGCATACTCTTTCGTTTTTTCCAACAGTGATATTAGAAAACTGAATAATAACCTTAACATTTCTGTATTATAATAATCCTTAAAAATTTTTTGAATTGATGTATTAGTATGGTTAGGAGCACCTCACATTTTTTGCTACAATACCATTAATTGTTTATTTGCTTTCTGTGGTTTGGTTTTTTTGTTTGGTTTTTTTTTAGTTTTTATTTCTCCTTTCCCTCAGGCCAGTTCCTAGAAGAAATTACTCAGACAAAACATTTCAGGCATCTCCAAGTGTGGGGCTGAAGTACCTACAGCCAGGTTGGCAGGTTTTTTTGAAAGGCTAGAGGCAAAATTTGTCGTTTGGTTGGAGATGAGGAAAAGGAGAAGGGAAGTATGGAGAGCACTTCAGATTTGTGCCCCAGAGGTGAGGAACAATTGCCTCTGTCAGCATTTGGCTTTTCGTCTTATGGAAATTGACCACTCTTCTTACTCAGAAATTCCTGCTGAAGTTAACAGGGACAGCTGTGTTCTTTTGATATGTAAATATTATTTAAGTTATTTATGGACTCTGCTCCGAAACTGTGTCAGGATGCAGGACAGAGCCTTAATGCTGGTGTGTGCTTCTTTGCATCCTTCTGTCTTGCTTGGTAGTGCTTGCAGGTCACGCACTGTGGTCTAGGCAGAGATGCAGCCTGGAACAGACACCACTGCGCTTCCCCGAGAGCTGAACTGGACTAGAAAGGTGACTCTGACTTTGTCCTGTTCCCTCTCTGGTTTTGGGGAAGAAGAAATCTTTGCCTGGGAGGCACATATTACTGGTCTGCTCACATCCTGTGCTTGGTGGTCTACTTTGCTCATGAGGGTGAGAATTAATGGTAAAAGAGCATGCAGGAGAGCTTGACAGGTTTTGGAGAAGAGCAGTGGGGATGGTGAAAGGGTGAGATGATTTCCATTCACAGAATGATTCTGCAGATAGGTAAGTTTGTAGCTGAAAGGTAACCAAATGCTGCAGTGAGAAAGTTGATAGATGGAGAAATTACAGCAAAATTTGTTCAAGTGAAATTTGCAGATTCAGAGCAGACACAAGTGTCACCTTTTGTTTTCTAAGTGCTTTTCATCAAAGTTAGGAGATCTAACACTTTCCAGAAGTCTGGTAGTTATTTGTTAAACAAATTAATTTGACAGAAGTATTTTGATCTGTCTGTGCAAAATTGTGTCTTCTTTCTTTCACTGAAGTCGACGAAAAGTTCTGTTTTGTCCTCTACGCCAACTGTTTTACTAGAGAGATACATGATTTTAATACTCACTCTTACTAAAATGTTGAATGTATTGAATCGTCGCTATTTACTAAAATATTGAACGTACTCCTTTTCTCAGATGGGATGGTATGGGGGATAGTTTCCAGGGTGGGGCAGGGGAGGATTGTGAGAGAAGGTCCTGCCGTGTGTTCATAAATGTGAAGGTCCAGAATAACTGTTGCAAGCAAATAATGTTTTTCCAAGGTGAGGTAGGCATCAATATTTCAGCTACTTTCAAGCCAAGTCCCTCCAATTACTGAGTGCTCAGCTACCAGCTGAGTTGCTGGGAGTGGTTGTCACTGTACAACAAAGAACATCATACCCTGGCAACCCAGTCCTATTTCTTTTAAAATTGGTAGCAAAATCCCCACTATTTTGTCAGTACCAGATTTAAATGTCCGAATCTTCTTTTGTCAGGTAAACTCATTTTCTACAAAGACCAAAGGATTTAAATCTGAGCCTTATTATGTCATCTGAAAATTTTAGTAGGAGCTTATCCTAGATATGTTAAACCTTCCATTTGCTGCAGTCGGCCTTGTTTCTTTCACATACACTTTCGTAGCCTTAGAAAGCACCATCAAGGTGTTGTTTTTAAGAAACCTTCTCCAAGCTGCGAGGCTGTCTCACAAAAAGCTAATTTGGGTAAGCTGCATGCTGAATTTTACACAGCCTGCTTTCAATACACATGCTGCTCTGTGCTGGCCTGAAGATCTGTCGCCTGACTCCAAAAATGAGTCCAAGTTTTGTCACATCAACTCTCTGCAGGAAGTTGCTGTTTTCAGCTATTGAGCTGCTTCAACTTGTGTAGTGGCAGTTGTGTCTTTTATCCCATAAACAGTTCAATGCCAACCTTTTATTCTGGGTCATGCTTCAAAACAAAGCAAACAAAGAAAAAAATCTAAAGGAGCCCAAAGTTATTTTTTACTCGATAGCAGCATGGCAGTGCCTCCTGGGGGGCATTGCTAATGGCTCCCCTTGGTGTAAGGGACAGAGACCCTGGTTAGAGGGAGAGCCGGTGTATTTAATTATGTATGTCATTAAGCTCTGGTCTGTGCATTCAGGAGAGGTTATCCCTGAGGGATGCAAAGTAACCTAAAGATGCCAAATTTTTCAAGGACTGATGGTTTCCTAAAGAATGTCTTGGGTGGGTCTGGGATTCCTTTGGAGGACCACTTTTCAAAGAGGCTAAAACCACGGAGGGATTTCTGCCAGAACCTAGCTGATGCTTGGTTCTGTGTTCTCAGTTCGTGTGCTTGGGGCCATGCCTCTGCAGAGGGCACCTTTGCAAGTACAGGAATGCCCACAGGCCGTACCACCAGGACACCTCACATAAATCCATGCCTTGTACTGTTTCAGTAAAGCTCTTCCTTGGGTTGAAACAGCATATAATGGCATGAATACACTTGTAACTTTTACCAGTAAAATTATGTATAACAGAGATTGAACCTTTTTATACTGTTATCTGTGTGCAGCTTAGTCATAAGGGACACAGAGCTTTGCTAGGGCATTTGATGCCATCCTTCTGCTTTATGCTGAACATAAATGCTGTCCCTATCACAGCAACCACGGTTAAAGGTCTTTCCTAGTAGCAGCAAGATGATTCTGTTGTTTCTAAGACATCCTTTCCAATGAGCCTGATGGTGACACTATCATGGAGCTCTGTGTACATCTCTGTATGACATAACCTTTTAATGAGGCATTAAACATTAAATTTGCATTAACCTGATAATGCAAATTTTACATCATAGTGCTGTTTCTGAAAAAAAAATTTAAATAGCACCTGTCCTTATTTCAGTAAAACCTCTGTTGCACTTAGCAACGTTAGACAAAATTGCTCAAAAGTGTCCCAAAACACCTGTCCTTATAAACCTGGTTTGTGAAAAATTGTCACTCCTGAAGAGAAAGCAAATGAGCATGGTTTCTTCTCCTAACTTCATTTGAGTCTGCTTTAGTCACTTTAAGGTTACAGTAGATTGCCAGGTTTCTGAGCAGAAAAATACAGCAATAGATGTGTGTATCCTCTTGTTGACCTGTATTGTATTTCTGACCTAAACATTTGAAGAATTTTGTGATTCCAGTTGCTTTACAAGTCACAAAGAGAGACAAAGGGATAGGGAGAAGGAGTAAGTCAGTAGCAGAACTGGGAGTAGATCTTGGATCTTGTGCCTGATACCAGTGAGTAATTCACACTCATTCCTCCTTGTGGTGTGCTTTTCCACAGCCCTCCAGATTCTTTGGAGTTTGTGAATGGAACTCAATAAGCACAGAATGATGAGCAAGAAGTGGTCATGAAGCAGAAACAGTAGTGTTAGAAGATCCTTTCAGTGCATTGTTTTTTGTGCTTCTTGAGCTGACAGTAAAGTCTTCTGTGGCAACAGTGCATGAAAAATCCACTATATTGTATATAAAAGGGATTGCCATGAACTAGTGAAGTCTCAATTTGTTTGACCTATGCCGGGTTTAGAAAGGTCAAGTCCTTGTTAAAAAAGTCCTGATCACTCACTAATGTGAATGTGTCTCCTTTTCATTGGGATAAGCATTGCTGATCTGTCTCTCACTGAAGCTGGCTCCTGCAGAGCAGTCAAACACCACAAGGTTTGTCTCGTACTTCTTTTTTAAGTAACAGTATTGCTGATGAAAGGTTGTGAGATGAGGACAGGAGAAGCTAGGAGATAGAGTCAGCATTTACTTGCTTTGACAGTCTGGAAGAATTGTCAAAATGTATCTTGTGAGATGAAACAGCTCTTTTGATTCCATCCCCCTTTCTTCCCTCCAGGATCGTCTGTCTTAGTGTGTCTGTCATGCATAGGTTAGGGGTCCTTTCTGATGCTCTTGGTTTTATTTGTGTGGTTTTTTCCTTCCTCTGAAAACCTGCCCTCACCTTTACTGCCCACTGCTCAGGTAATGTGAAACAGTGAGATATTCTTCCCATGGTCTGGGCTCTCGGTGCCTCCTGGGGAACGCTAAAGGCAATCTGGAAGCATCTGAAAGGATGTAGTTTCTGCCAGTTGTGGGCCATTCTGGAAAGTCTGATTTACTTCAAGCAGTTACTGGATAGAAACCAAATGTAGTCTGTGGAGCAGGGAGAGGACCTCTCTCTTCCATTCTGCTGCAGGAGAGCGTGCGAGCTGTGAGGTTACAGAAAATCCTGGGGTGTTTATGTAGTGACTCTAAGCGAGCCACAGAGCAGCTTCCAAAGGAGGCAAAGGGCTGAGCATCAGGGCAGCTCCAGAGGGATCCTCCAGCCGAAGCTTCCTGGGGAGAAGGCTATTTCCCTTTGGGAATCTAGTCCAATATAATTACTACGCCATCAAATGCAATATGCGTTGCTGCTACGACACGGCGTGCGGATGCTGCTGTGAGCACGGCTACTAACAAAGTGAAAAAACAAAGGAGACCTGCCACAGACCCAGATGTCACATCTTAGAATGCTGAGTCTTCAGCATGATTCTGAAAATACAGGGAGTGTTTTAGGATTTTTTGGTCTTGCTTGCACTTTGCACTTTCTGTATCTTCCCGCTGTCTGTGGTGTTACATAAAGTCTGTATGGTTTTATCTCAGCGCAGGCACAGTGGTGTAACCACCTGCATGGGCCTGCCTGCAGTAACCTTCCTGTGCTCGTGTTACAGGAGTAAGTGCTGACCCATCAGCTCTCTTGAAACTGAGACCATGGCAGTGCAGTGCCAAGGACACACAGTTTATGAGTGTTTTAATCACTGAAGTTAATTACATCAAGACCTTGTATTACATGTAATACTTTGACAAATTTGTACTGAGTTTGAGATGACACAAATTACTTCATGACAGTTCATAGATGATTCCAAATTAATGTATAGTCTGATTAGATCTCTGTTAATCAAAGACAGTGGTTATTTTGTTGAAAATGTTAACATTTACTTAAGACATTTTACAGAACTTTTCTACCATCATGTGAGTTCTGCAGGAGTAATTTGATTAATAATTCAATTCAGCTTTATGTACTGCTGCCTTCATCAAAGAAGTTGGCTACTGACAGCACTTGTATCGAATATTCTTTTAAGCCTGATTGAGATACAAGATTAAGTCCACTTATATCTCCAAGAGGAAGGCAATAAAATTTTTCTGCATTAATGAGATGACTGCTATAATTAAGCTGCTGGTCAACCTGTGCCAAGCGTACACCTCCTCGCTGTAGACTATCTTAAGTCTTCAGACTGAAACAAAACTGGCATCATTAGCTCTGAAAGAAGGCTCAAAAGACTGGACCTGTTTTTATCTGGTAAAGGCCACCCTAGTTAGTCCTAACTTGATATTACAAATTGATCATTTTTGGGGGTGTCTCTTGCCACATGACCTTTGGTATCCATTCCGCACCTACGGGATGCATGTGTGCACCAAAGGCACAAGGCAAGCTGAGCTGGCTGTTGTCCCTGCTGAGGCACACTCAAGTTCTTGTGTTGAAATACAAGCTTTCTTTGCTTTTGTGACTAAAAATAAGCAATTCAGATTTGAAAAAATATATTGCTATTGAATCTTTCTTACAGTCTACTTTTCTAAAAAAAAGTATTCAAGAGTACTTGAATGTTTTAGTCTCTCATAACGTACTTGGTTAAGATCATTTATCATCTAAGGTAGCATATAGTGCCCATTCTTTGCCCATATTCTAAGTGGATGTTAGATCAGTATTGATGAACTGAGGAAGCCTCTCATGTCTTCTTTTTGAGTGAAGAGATAATTTTTTTTTAAATCTGTGAGTTTGATTCTTGCTTCCCATCTTTTCTGTTGCTGTTTCCCTAGCTGGATTGTCAGTTCACCTGTGACATCTCTTCCTTCTTACTTGAGATTGGCTTGATCACTTAAACACTTTAGTTTTTCATAGTCTTTGTCTAGAGTGACGCCAATGCATTTGAGTCACCCTTCTGCTTTTGTCCTTCTCTGTACTTCCATTTATTGTGTTTAAGGCCTCCAGTAGCAGATCAAAATGGAGACACAAATGGTGCCACAGCTTCTCAGGTATTCTACCCAACAATTATGACATCTGTTGTAGTTTGGGTTAGGATTTAAAACAAATTAGGCTACATCACTCTCTGCAGAATAAAAGAATAGTTTATTATTATATTTATTATATAAGCCCTAGAAGATTCCGGGACTTCAGCAGAAGGGAAGGTAGAGATGTTAGTAAATTGGTAATGACCTTGGTCCATCTGCCAGGGTAATTTTTCTGCCTTGGTAATTGAAATGTATTCAGATGTGATTGAAAGGTCATCAAGGATGCAAGTCAAGGACTTAAGCACAGTTTCTGATCAAAACATTAAGTATTGTCTTTGACTTTTATGAGCGGCTGAAGGACTCTGCCAAATGGTAAATTTCGCTTATTTAATCAGGCTTCTTTGTTACAACAAACTTTGACTGCAGCTGAGCTCTTCACTTGAGGCCAGTACTCACTGAAGGACAGACGAAGGTCTTTTATCCATAGTTATCTTGCAGTTCTGCAGAAAAGTGAACACTGAGGCAAATCCCAATGCAAAGTAATTCTTCAAAGGGGAAAAAGGGCTTATCAGGAGCAGTTTTGACCCCTATGATGAAAACAGTGTGAGCAGATGTGAAGGGTGCTAAAACTCGTGTTGGAAAATTTGATCCAAAAACCAGAACTTTCAAAATCTATCCTGGATGTGCCAGTATCTATTCAAAAGATCTTTTGGAAGGAATTAGTAAGGTGATCTATGGTGGCTGGACAACCAGATTGTGCATTTAAGATTTTCAAATAGGGAAAAGAACCAGTAAAACAAACTGATACTTTTCTTTTTAAATGTCCATTTCCTGTGCAAAAATTAGCTGCATTCAGTGACCATGCATAAAATTTGAGAAGCTCTTCCATTTCATCCAGAATATTTACTTCAGCATGAGGCATTGATTTTTAGTAATAATTCATGTAGAACCAGAGGAAGAGCCAACTGAAAATAAAGGAGAAAGGAAGAAAATGAACCCTCTGTCCTCTCTGTTAGGTATGCTAATTATTGCCAAAGAAATTGGCATTACTCTCCTTGTCAAGATCAGGAGGGATACTGCCTTCAGAAGAAAAAGAGCTTATTTCAGCAGGGTGAGCCATATACCCTGTCCCCCTGTCCCACCCCTGCAAAAAAAAAAAGACAATCAACCAAATCAACCAAAAGGTTCTTCTGCAGATAATTGGGGTAGATTATGGACACCCTGCACTCTATCCTCCTTCAGCGCTAGCTTTGCTCATGCCCAGCCAGCCTCTGTAGCCATCGTGCTCTCTCGATTGGGCATCTTGGTATTTTAGTTTAAAAATGAGGATGTGGGGAAGTGTTGTTTTGACGTGCAGTGATTGTAAGCAAAGACACTTGATCACGGTCTGGGCCTGTTTGAGATGCAGCGTTCATTAATTAGCCCAAATGTATCTGTGCAATGACTAATCCATGTAGCCACACCATTGCACATGAACTGTGGTCTGAAATCAGATCAGATCCAGTTCTGTTCAACTGGATCCTCTGAGCTGGTGTGAGGGTGCCTGGATTAATTAATTATTCCGGTTGTGCGGCTGATCCCGTAAAGGCAGCGCGCACCACACACGCTGGGGAGAGATTTGCAGAGATGATTGTTTAGCAGAGACTGTACATATGGAAATTTGTTCTCATTTCTTCCTTTGTGCTATCCCATTTACAAATGGAAATGACTGCTTCGTAGCCAGTTCTCATTATATTTCTCTCCCATGAGATGTGAAATTAGCACTAGGAGAAATCCCACGGTGGTTGGGAGTGCAGCCCAGTCTCTGCCGTCGAGGCTGCCCCACCAGGAGGGGGGAGCAGGGAGTCAGTGAGGCTGGATCCTGCCCTCTCCGGCATGTCTCAGCCAGGGACAGAAGAAGAAGAGGAAACTAGTTGAACAGTACAGAGTTCTGCCCACTCTCACCTTCGGAGAAGTGTAGGTACACGCTGGTTTTGAGCAAGATGTGTATATTGGCATTATTAACAGTCATGTCAAAGATTTGCAGCACTGCTTTTATTACACCGAATAGCAGAGCCCAGGTGGGACAGAGGCTGTAACAGCCATGCATCAGTTCGTGCTCCTTCCTAATTTTAGTGGGACACAGAAGCACATGGAAAGATTATATCTCATTGCACTAAACAGCACTTTGTTAAATAAGGCAATTTAAATATAGGCAAAAACTTTCTGGCAAGGCGTATAGTAGTTCTATAACTTTGTTATAGTTTTGTGTAATGGAAAGGTCATGAGGGGTTTTTTCCTTCTAGAAAAGGGAATAGGCTGGTAAAGATATAACAGTTTTAAAAGATGGGGGTTTATGAGATGTTTTTGCAGTTGCAGACTTGTATATGCTTTGCTATGCCGGTGCAGCCATCTTACCTGAAAGGAACATTGTGATCCCCTTCAGCAGCTGCTCAGGAAGCTTGCTTAAAACAGGGAAGCAAGGAGAACAGCTAGGCTGTTACAAGATTTAAATCTTTCCATGTGCATTCCTCTAAGCCAGCTACAAGGCAAAGAAGGGTTGTATCCCTCAGTGTCAGCTTGGGTTGACAGAGTGGTTTTGATCTCCGTGACCACACTGGTAGGTAACTCGTTCAGATTTGTGCTGGTCAGACTTCCTCCCCTTGGGTGGCTGCTTACTGGCCTGAGACCAGATCCCAGGAAAGCAGAGCAGGGCTTAGGAAATGAGATCCTTGTCCTTGGAAGTGCTGGCAGATTTTGTATGTTGATATAGCAGCCTGGGTATTTCTAATCAGTGTTTTCTGACACAAGTGTTGAATGGTTTACCAGCTTTTGCATCAGATGAGCTCTGCTTACACAGCTCACCCAGGTAGGCCTGTATTTTCCGGTACTCTCTGGAGTCTATGTTGCCCAGTTCACACAGAAGGCAGAGAATAAGGCATTCCCTCCCCAAACTCAAAAGCAGATGTACTCTTGAAATCCAGAATGTGTTTTCTGAGAACATGCCAGCAAATTGTCTAATTTTGTCCTTGAAGTCAATTACATATTGACATCATTCAAGGAATTTTAAATAAGTTTTTTCCTTTGTTTCAAGTGGTCTTGATGATGGACTAATACAGACTTTTTTCCCCCCCAACATTAAAATGAATTTACTCTTACCCACAAACTATCTGTAATTGAACTATTTCACTGATAATTCTTCTGTTTAGTTGCTGTGGTTCTATGGGCTGCAGCAGGGTCAGGTCAGCTTGTGCAGGTGAGAAATGAAACAATTGTTCTATCAAAAACTGGTCAACTGAGGTCAATCCTGTATGGCCCTTCTGCTCCAGGTAACTTGTGTGCAACAATTCCATTTCATGGGATATGCCACCAACGGGATGGAGATTGATTGTTGTCAAGGTTTTCTCTTGGCTCATGGCCACCTTCAGGCACCACTGTCTTTCCAGGGCTGCCTCCCTAAATCTGCATCAGCCCTTTTCCTTGCCCTTTGGTGACACTGTGAAAACAAGACGCAGGCAGAAGCAGAGTAACTTCATACAGCCTGAGACCGGCCGTGTTCAAAATCCCTTAGTCCTGCATCAATTGCTACGGCTCGGTGAAGGACTGCAAGATTGCCTGGTTACCTTATCTGGGCACTTCCATCCCTCAAGATATTTGTATTTCTATTAAGTGACAACCCAGCTCAATGACCCCACTTGTAGTGTTAGCTTTACACTGATACAGCAATTATCAAAATGCAGTGTTCGTGCAAATTAACATTGTGCTCTCAGCCCTTCTCTTACCGCGTTAAGCTCTAGCAGTTAATATAATATTTATCCACGGAGCATTTCAGGTACGAGAGCTCTGCGATAAGGAGTTGTAGTTTGTTTGTTGCTAGTGTAGCTGATTGTAAATACTTGTTAAATTTGTCACAGTGTCTGCTTTTTTTCTTATTCTTAATGCTGTGAAGAGACAAGACAAGACCATGGAATAGCTGCAATGGTCTTGGAATGTGAACGGTTTTGAGGATGACAAGGAAAAATGGCAGATTTAAAAATGGGTTGCAGGTAGGAAGGGGATTGTGAATAATTAATCCTTAAATGATTCTTCATATTTAAAAATTAATTATTTTACGGTCGTTTAAGCATCTTCTATTCATGACCATTTCAGGGTACCTTAGCCAGAGATCACGTTGGGGAAATAAATTATAGTGCTTCACCTTTTTACCCAAATGTTTGCTTGCTGGTGATTGATGGCACGTGTCTGAACCCCTGGTTTAAATCCTCTTCTTTTGCAAGTATATAGCCTTGATTTCTCAAGAGCTCCCTAGCACTAAAAGGCAAGAGAAGGAGCTTCATTGTATGTGAAAAGCCTGACACACAAACCTAAATCCAAGAACCCCAGTTAGACCGGTACAGAAATCTTACTGAAATTTGAAGCTCTAGTCGAGGGGAAGTTAATTCACCTTTCTGCTCAGCATGTCTTTCTATATATAACATGGACATCTCAGTGCTCAGTGAGAGGCAGATGCTCACCTCAGGATCCTGCCAGGCAACAGCAGCGTTCCCAGCTCTGCCTTTGGGACGTTCATGTTCTCCTGGGGAGTTAACTCTTCATTCTCCTGTTTCATCTTAAAACCGTAACAAAAGGAGGCTCCTGGCTCTGGTGTTTTCATCGGTATATATAACACTCAGCAGATAATTACAACGGAAAACTGCCCTAAAATCTTTGCAAGTCTCATCTTTAGGTACTTGTTCACACTGTATTTAAGGCGGTTCTGTTGGGAATACCTGAGTAGACATTTAATGATAAATACAGTGCTGTCCTAAGCCAGATATATTGCTCTAAAATGTTTTCTTTGCAGAACACTTCATAGAGGTAGCTTTTTTGCCTTGCTTCTGGGTGAAGATGCATCTTTGTTTACAGTCATGCTTTTAGAAGCTTTTGTCTCTGTTCTAAAAATAAATGAGCATTAAGATTTCATATTTTGTGGGCTTTGATTTCATATTAGCTCTGTGTAGCTCTCAATGTAAGACATGGGGGAAGAGGGAAGGTTGATTTACAGATTCACCCCTTCGTAATCTGAAAACTAAAGCTGGTTGGTTGGGGTTTTTTTCCTTTCCCATTAGCAATTTTGGCAGGAAGATTCCGACAGGCAGTTTTCATCAGTCTTCCTTACCGTTAATTCAAATTCAGCAGTAGCACGAATATGCTTCTTTTGATTTTAGTTGAATTACTCCAGAGTCAACTTGATATGCATGAGACTACAATTACTGCCTAAAATATCAGGCTTTTTTCCACTGACTAGCTCTGCTGGGAAAACTAGTAGAGGGTGAAGATTTATTTTAAAACATGAAGCAGGAGGCATAACTCCTGTGGATTTTTTTGTGCTTTTTACAAGGGTTAGAAGTAAAAATGCTGAAGGTAGGATAATACCACAAAAACACGCCAAGAAATACAGAGTGAAGTTATCCTGCTCATATCATGTGATACAGGGGAAATAATTCTTCTATTCTACATTGTGCAGCATCTGGAGAGCTGGTAGTGGTCATGGTTAGTTAGCATTAAATGAGGTTCTAGCTCCAAAGACAAAACAGAGAATCCGTGCAGGCAGGCATGTCCTGTATGGATACCTGCATCCACAAAGCATTTGCCAGCAAATAGCACAGCATGGTGGTTGTGGGGGTTTTTTGGTTTGTTTTTGGTTTTTTTCTTTCATATACATATTTAGTGCAATGAAAGTAGTGTTGGCATCATCACTGGATTGTGTTGAGGGGTGCTTTGTAAAAGCTATAGGATAGGCCAATCTTTTGAGCTCTACCTATGAATTTGTTTATTTGCAGCTTGTCTAATTAACAGGGAAAGGTGTGGTCAGCAGCCTTAGCCCTGACATAGGTGAAATTGATATCTTGTTGCTTAAGAAAGTCTTTGTCAGCTCACAACTTTCTTCAGTGCCATCAAGCATAAAAGTAAAATTATTTTAGCTATGGTAAAGCCTGGTTCCATGCACAGTAAGAACACAGGAAAGCCACAACTTTTGTGACCTCTGTCTGCTAAATCCAACCTGTATGCATTATGAAAACACTAAGAGACTTTGGCTTTTTGCTTTCAGTAATGCTGTTCTGAATGAGTTGTGGTCATCCTGTGTTGCAGCTGATGGTCTTGGGCTGTTATCTCTCCATTTTCAGTTTTTCACAGCAGTGATTAGTACTCAGAAAGCCACAGATGTAAGCATTCTTCAGGATGACATGATTTAAAATTCACATCAGTAGACTACTATGTTACACATTGGTTAGTGCCTTTTGCTGGAAACTGCTTCATGTCTACCAAAGAAGAAGATTTTGTGGTTACTGCCAGTGTACCTGGCTGAGGTTCAGGTCTAGACCTGGAAGCTTAGAATTTTGTCCTTCTCAGTCATGTTTCCAGATGCTGCATGGGACAGATCTGAGTTATCCTTACAGCATTTCCCTGGGTTTCCTTTGAAATACTACCTACTGTACAGTAATACTTTTTATTAATATTTGGACCTTTTCCACACCCACCGGCTGAAGTGTCTTCAGTGGCTGGAAATCTCTAGGAGTAGGTCAGGTCAGCCTTACCTAATCTGCCAAGCTGGTTCCCTTTGGCTAAGCTCCTTTGCTCCCAGGCTGCACAATGGATGGAGGGGAAAGCTGTGGGAGCTCGTAATGGGACAAGGTGGCATCTTGAATTTACAGACCCTGTGATTCTGTGTGCTGCTTTCCGTGGGGTGGGAGGATGGAGATGCCCAGCTGGGACTTGGAGGGCTGTGTGTTTGCTGGCAGGATTTATTGCCCGTTCTTTGACACATGTGCAATGTGGAGGCTGAAAGTAGCAGCAAAAAAACCTGTTCTGAATCAGGCTAGGGCTTTGCTACAACACAGCTGAAAAGAGATAGAGTTTTCTTCTCCAAATATCTGAGGACTAATTGGGTATCAAACTGCACCGTGTTTGTAACACATGCTGTGTGACATTCCCTGCTGTAATGGTCAGACAGGTCCACCTGGAAGTGACAAAAGGACATTAAATTAAAATTTAAAAATGCAGAGTTTATCTAGCCCAGCCTTTGAAGATGCTTCAAGTGCTGGGCTAGATAATACATTTCTTTCAAGAGCTCTTTAGTTTGGAATGTGTTCTTCTTTCTGAAGAAGTGGTAGTTTTACTGATCCTCTAAGTATGTTAGTATTTGTAGGTAAGAGACGTCTTGGCCTCAAATGCTGGTTTGCTTTGGCTTTTTATTATGCTTGACGGACTGGTGCCTGTTCCTCCTCCTCCTCACCATTGTGTCTCTTTAATTCCACTTTACAGAGGAGTTGCTTCGGTGTCTTGTCGCATTTGAACTTTTGTTTAAGAATAAATTTTCCTGAGTGCTAAGCCTTACAGCAACTTAGATACTTCCAAATCAAAGTCAGAGTAGATGCGTAGTCCTGAAGCCAAGCTTTTCAGGGAGATTACTTCTTCTGACTTCAATTGATTTAATAACTACGCTGCACTTGAAGACTTCTGAGGACTGTGCAGCCAAGCTAAAAATAACATTTAGGTCCAAGAGCCATTAAAGCAGTTTTCGAAAATGCAAAATGTAACTACAGCCCCTTTTTCTTACACCTCACAGGCTGGAAGGAACAAAGCACTGTTTCCTAGTGGTTTGATGATGATCAAATCCTGCCCAAAACATTGCGGGTGTGATTCTTTTTCATTACTGTGGGTGATGAGGAAATTTGAAAGAGCTTCCTTCTGGATACATGATTAAATGTTGGTTCAAATGATTTGAACTGAGGTAATAAGGATATAACTGGTCTTTTGAGAGCTGTGATCCAGACTGTTACTTTTGAATTGAAAGCTTAGTTTTACATCACTCCTATCAAAATCTAGAGTGTGTTAGAATCATGACCTTTTCTAGTCATTTGCAAAGTATCCAGAAATACTTTGGAATGAGGGATAGGAAGTTGAAAGGAAGGAGTAACTCCAGAAGCTCTTCCTGTAGCAGCAAGTTTGTATCAATTCTGTCTTGATCATGTAATGAAAACAAGTTTCCTGCTCGTTAGGCTGAAAGCTGAGTACTTAATATACCAAAATGTAGTTTTAACCAGCAAGACTCCTGGAAAGTCCATGAGCTGTGTTGGACAGAGCAGTGCCTCGGGCCTAGCTGGGACTGAAGACTTCTCTGGGAGGAGGTTGTGTGATAGATGGATCAAGTGCTGCTGCTACCTCTCCACAAAATTTGCACTCCTCCTCACAAAGGAGCTTGTGTTTGATGTTTTGTGGAGCAGCATACCTCACCATAAGCAGAGAATTTGGTTGTGATTCTCACCCAGTGTTCTTTTGTTAAAAGTGATATCCAGCTGTCTTAAAAGACATTTGTGCAGGTAAATCTCACAAATATTGCTGGATTTTCAAAGAGCTTATGCATTAGTCCTTGTGTCTGCAAATAGCATATGTTAATGAATACATTCATCTTTCTGTGAAAAAAAAAAGTATGAAAATCTGTGTAGTCCCATGAAGCTTGGCATTCAAGCCCAAAATGTGAAACCAGTCAAGAAACTGTAAGATTTAAGGTGGTATCTGACATGGGTTTGAATAGACAATCTTAACTCAGTCATTTCCTAACAATCTAGTGCTTGATCTGAAACCAATAATGTTTTGAAGAGGACATTCTATGTGTGACTTTATAGAGACTGATCTAGAATGCAGGCATGTACCCTTCCAAGCAGAGTTTGGAGAGTGGTACAGCACAGGTGAGGGTGCAGTGGTTTAGGTGGATAAGGTAAAGCTGAGGAGTCACCAAAAAGAAGAGCCCCCCGTATGGTGTCTGAGAGTAGGAGCAGAATGAGGGTCAGCAAAAGGCCTGAGGGACAAATGTACCTTACAATGCTGGTCCAGGGTAAAAGGAGGAAATTTCCTTGGAACTGTGGATCCAAGGCCATTGGTACTGTTTGGTTGCTTGGGTTTACAAGGAGAAACTGTGGAAGCCAGAAAAAAGCTCCTGTGACCTTACTTTGCAAGAGAGCAGCTCGTGCTGCTGTTTGATTATGGAGGTCACCTACAAGGAAAACACATTGCTGGGCAGAATTGGAAATTGCACCCTTGCTGGATTGGCATTACTTCAGGTGTCCTTCCCTACATCATCACCTTCTGGAGACCAAGTTCTTCAGACTTTTCAATAACTTTATTGTATATCCAGTCCTAAAATGGAAGAGATGAGTGAAAACAGTTTAAAGGTCTCCTGCTTGCTTCAAGCTGTCCTTGGGCTGCTTCTCAAGTGTGGATGCACCTGTGCAAATGTGCCTTGAGTGGGCTGGAGCTAATCTGGGATTGCCAAGGAGCAGAACATGATGTCTTTGCTTCACTCACATGCATTTCCCCACACCCACCAGCACTACACATGGTTCCAGTATGGCAAGAAAGGGCAAGGCAGAGGTACCCCCTTACCCCTGCTTGGAGCTGCCTCCTACCTGTGCAGCAAGAAATGCTTTGGGATTTGTGCAGCACCTCCTAGAAGAACTGTAGCAAGATGAAATTTTTAAAAATCCCCTTTTCCTTTGCCCATATGGGGGTCACTTTGTCTTCCCCCTTCCTTCTCACCTTCATTAGGTCGGGAGGAGATGATGTGCTGAATGCCACCCCTGACACCCTTTACTGTACAGGACAGACTCCCTGCATTCCAGGAGGATTACCACAAGCCTGATTATGGTGGTTAAAAAACCTGTGAACCCAGGTGTTGGGCACTACGGAGGAATCTTATCGGAAATCTAAGACCTCTAGAAAAGTGCATAGCTGTGTATTCTGACAAGATCTCTGATACACTGGTTGGGGAGAGCAAGCAAGTCAGACTACGGTTGGCACATTTTCTGTCTGCCAGAGCTTTACAGTATTTAAAAATGCAAAACATGTAACTAGCAAATTTCCAAAGTGCCCCTAAAACAGAAGAACAATTCTAGACTCAGTCCTTTTTTAATTTTCTGGCTCTGTCTGTATAAAGCAGCCGCCACAATATTGCTGCCAGAAGAGGTATGTTTTTATTACATCTATTGACATACTTTCACATGCAATTTTAGCAGAGACAAAGCACAGCTGGGCTTTAGCTTGCTGTTGAAGGTGAAACCCAATATGCAGTAGCCTCATTTCACTGAAATAAAAACAAGACTTTTATGGTTAAAAATCCCTTTGGACATACCTCAGAAAATTTGTTTTGTGAAACAAATAATTAAACAAAAGTATAATTTCTCTTCAGGGTGTTGTGAAGACAAGGAATATTTGTAAATGTCTCCATGACAATCAGTCAGGTTGCAGGACTGTATTTCACCACGAAGCAAGGCCAGAATAATTAGAGGTTCATGAAACAGACACAGCTATTCATAGCAGGGGGAAGCAACTGTTTCTGAACCTGTCCCAGGATGAAGTGTGACAGTGCCCAGCTCTTGGAGCACAGAGGAAGGGTCCCAGCACACGCCATCCCCAGAAGTGCAGGACTGAGTTTGGGGCTGTGAGTTCTGCTGAGGGCAGGGTATTGAGCCAAGGCTCGGCTGGATGTGAGCACAATTAAACCGTCCCCTGACAGGAATTAGCTTGGAGCCTGGACAAAGCCAGCCTGCAAAGCACCTTGGAAATATACCTTCAGAAAGAGCTCTTCCTGGAGAGTATCATGTTGTGCAGAGGTTACAGCTGCTCTCCATCCCTTCCTCCAGGCCAAAGGGGAATCTCGTGTCTGCCAGCAGGTTCCTTTAGACTGGAGTTTTCCCCAAGAGGGGCAGCTTTTCTATCAAAAGCAGGTGTTGGTAGTTCAAGGACAGCATGCAGAAAACCAGTCATGCACATAACCAAAATTTTTATGTCACCAATGGCAACAAAAAAAGCCATTGAAAAAACCCTCAAACATCTCTCTGTCCTCTTTCCCCAGACAACACACACTGAAAAAGATCAGGGCCTAGTGCTGAGGATTTCAGCCTGTAAGATCTAAATTTCATAAATTCTAAAGAAAGGAGGAGAATGGACAAAGAGGACAGAGGTGTCAGGAAAGGTATCAAGGAAAGCAAAATCATTTACCTGATTACAGATTTTTCAAATTATTTACAGCTCCACTGGAAAACAATAGACCTTTTGGCTTGTGACCTCCTGCTTACTGCTGTTTGCTGTGATAAGTTCAAGTGAAAAGATGGTGACTTTTGCTAAAAAGACTTCGAAATAATAATGAAACATCATTTCCCCAGCAAAGGTTTTATATATTGGAGGAGTCTTTTTAAAAAATAACCTGGGCATCAGGAAAAACGGGCAGAGAGGGCTGTCTGGTCTGCACTAACACGCATTAGCTGTTAGTGGGCTGTAGAGTGTGTGCATCAGGCTTTACACCCAGCTCCAGGATATCCAAAACAACCTTAATCAGAGATTATCCCAGACTCCTTTTGCAGAACAGGTAACTGGACTTGTTCAGATTTTTAATAGTCTTCATTGTGGCTATGCATCCCTTTGTGCCCAGGAAGCACCTTAGCCAGCTTAAAGCATCAGGGTTCATCGGGGCAGTCTGCCTGATAGACAAACCCCCTACAAAGGAGAGGATCGAGACAGACCTTTGTAATTCGACAGGAATAAATCCGGTCCAATTCCCTTAAAATGAGAAAGACAAGGACTGCCAAGGGGTCAGGCAACCCTGAAGCTTAGACAATTTTCCTTTTCAAATTTTGTGGGTTGACTCTACTTACTTATGAGACTGAATTGCTAATAAAATTAATTAGAAGCATCATAAGTTGGTCATCCCAAGAGTATTTCTACTTGAAGCAGTCATTAATTATTCTGACTAGGATTGTCTGTCTTTTCTATTTATAGGCTGGCCATGGGCGACACTGACTGTTCTCGGCTTCCTGTACTGCTATTCTCATGTTGGAATTGAATGGGAGCAGAAGTATGCTGTGCATTAGGAATGATGCAAACAATTATTCTTAAGGCAGGTTGATGGTTTTTCTACACTGGATATTCTATCTGCACAAGGGTGAGCCAGACCAAGTCTTCAGTCCATGTGTTAAAACCAAAAGCTCATTTAATTGATTCCGGATTGCAAATGCAGGAATTGAACTGCAGAAACACTGATGGGCTACGGCTGGAGGTGGGGAGAAGTTATGAAGCATTTTGAATTACGTTATTTTTGTAAAACAGCATCTCTGTGATTCTATGTACATTAGAAGCATGCGTCTCAGAACAGGTATTTTATGTAAGTTGTGGATTGTTTTCATGTTTTGCTGCCTATTTTAAGATATTGAAGAAAAAAAAATTCTACCTTGGAGAATTCAAAAAGCCCAGTCCCTCACAGATGGTGTCCAGGGGCATGTAGGGCTGTGCCCTGCACTTACACTACTCCATGAAGGGCATGATGCTCATCAGTTCTTCTTGATTGCATTCTGATATAAGCTAGAACATTTTGTATTCTCACTGACTGGAGTAGTTCTGCCTTAAGCTCCTTTTCCACCTGTAGCAAAGCCTGCTTTTTCTTTTTAATGTCTTCATTTAAAATCTTGCCTTTAAAATAACACCTTTTTGGTAACCTTAGAAATGGTTTTGTTTCTTTAAGAAGAGAGAGTAGAGAGGCAGGTCTTTTCTTAAGGAACAGTTTTCCTTTTTAATCAAATATGCTCTTAAAGCTCCTTGGGCTTTAAGCGCTCTCTGCCTTGTCTTAGAGCTAAAGCGTAAAAGACTACCTTTATTTTGGGGCTAGTACCACCTTCAGACTGTTCAGTCTGCCTCTTGTATTGTTCTCTTACAAAAGGAGATATCCTCAGTCTGGGTGAATGGTAAATCCGTTCAGTCTGCTTCGTTCTCTGGTGTCCAAGCAATCAGCTCCTGCAATATATTGCAGACACCCTAGGAGGAGCTTTTTAAGACCTTTAGAAAAAGACAGAAGGGTCCAATAGAGTGGCACCAAATTAGCTGGAGCTCCATGTCCTTTGCCCACGGCCAGACCTGTTACAGCAGCATCTTTGCCCAAAGATTGTGTTGTCCAGAGCTGGGAAGGTCATGCCTGCAGGTGTCCAGGTTGCAGGAGTGCTTCAGCACAGGCTGCTGTCTGAGGGAAGGGGAGACCCTTCCCCTGTCTGGTACTGTGGGTGTCTCCTGCACTGTTCTGTTTTACACTGATGTTGAAGAGCAGCCAGAAGACCTTTAGTCTTTCTAAAGTTAGACATTCCCCCTAGGCATGGTCAAAAGGCCACGAGTTCTGGAGAGGACTTCTTCCAAAAGCAGCTTCCTCCACCCAAAGCATGTCAAAACTTGTCCCATGCCCTTGGCAGACATTTCAGTGTGTTTGGAGTTAGCATCCTACTGTCCATCACTCCTGCAGCTTCAGCCAAGTCTGATATAACTTATCCCTTCAACAAGGAATTCAGTTCCTGAGACAGGCTTCTGCTTATTGCCTGCATTTCTGATGTCTCTGCTACTCACAACTATGGCAGCCTTCTTATTACCGTCCATTTAATCCTGAAGAAATAAGGGCAGAGGCTTCAGCTCTCCATCCATCCAGAGAAAAGCCCATCTCTTGCTGTTTCAAAGCAGAAGCTCCAGCCTTTTACGTTGAATCCCCTGGCTCCCTCGCCTTGAGAATGTCATGATTTCCCCTGGAAACCATTTCTAGGAGACACCATGGCCCTGTTGAAAATAACTTAACTTGAATGCTGCCTGGCCAGAAACGTGGCCCTCCTGACTGACTGAATGATGATTGCAGGGATTCTCTCAGACACGGAGTATATGGCTTTAAGCCTCTGAATTTACTAAAGGGATCTGAGATTGGCCTCCATTTTGGGGCAGCACTGAGCTAAGGGCAAGAACTTTCTCAAACTTTGCTCAAACTTTGTAATTAAGTGGAATTAGCATTAGAGCAAAAAGTCATGAGTCTGTTCTTCAGTCTTATCGATTACCATTATTACATGAACCGCGGAGCTACTGACTGATTGGATTCCAATTTGTATGCATGCAGAACTTCCGGCTCCAATATGGAAATGACCCCGAAGGTCATATAGAGCAAGCTGATTTCCGAGCTAAAATTATTTTCTGGTTTTTTCGGTGCTTTATATATCTTTCATAATTTTGTATCTTTTTCTGTTTCTATAAATAAAGCTGTTGGCTTGAGAACTGTGTCTTGGAAAACTACGGCCTTGTGTAAGAAAAATCAGTGTTCCACTGTGGTGGAGAAACACTGCTGTGCACTGGAAGCCTGCAGGATGGACGCAATGCAGACTGGTCACTTTTATCCCTGTTGTGCACTGCATGGAACATGAATTCCCTAGTGGTGTGAGTTTAAAAAGCAAATAAGCCTTTTGTAGCTGGGTTAGGGAGAGACTTCAGCATGTGAAGCTTCTGAGAAGAGCAGCATTCACATAAAATGATGCTTCCCACTCACAAAGTTCCCTCTCAGTCCTGCTTATACAGCAGCTGTCAGCATGGGGCGTGTTCAGTCAGACAACACACAGCTCGATGCCTGAAGCACTTCAGACTTGCTATTCAGTTACGCCTTCAGCTTGGGGACACATTCCTCAGCGTGGCCTGAGAAGTGACTCTTCATGTGGCACCTGATGTAATTGTGTGGTAGCCCAAAGTGCCATCCTCCAAGCAAGGCCTCTGTGACAGTCCTAGAGGGGTGGGAGTTTGCGGAGACCTGAAGAGACTGGAGTAGCCATGCCACTTGCCAAAGGAAAAAAATAGGTGAGGGGTGTGTGAGAGACTTCCAAACACTGAGAAAAAGCTAGCTAAGGGGTGTAGGAAACAAGTGACAGACAGACATGGCCAAAGTAAGTAAAAGTAAAGATGCTGGCCAGTTTGAACCAAAGGGGAGCACTTCTAGCCAGAGTGAGGGGAATAGCAGACAACAACTAGTACTGCTCAGAGACACTAAAAGTCACAAAAGTGCAATGACCAAAAAAAACCCCAAGGTGGTGGCTCTGAAAACGAGCTACGTGGTGACTCCTGACAACAAGAGTTCACAAGTGATTTTGAAAAGCTGCCTAAGTGACAAGCAAGTGTAGTGTATAGTGATAGATATAGGGCTTTAATGGTTACCACGGAGCTGTAGTGAAGTCTCTTGCACACACACACACACACACACACATCCTTGCTCTAGCCCCCTTCTTGGCTAGCAGAGCCATTGTCATTACTGGGTAGGATTATGCTAAGTGGCTCTTTCTTTAATTCTGAGTTGATTAGAGGGTGAGCAAGGCTTTGCTCACCTATCTCTTTCACATCTGAGAGCTAAAAGCAGCTTAGTTGGAATAGCCAGCTTACCACGTGTCAGAAGAAAGCCAGCTTAACTGTGAAAACCTGCAGCAATTTTGTTATTAGTCACAGCAATAACGCAGGGCCTGTCCTTTCTCTTGCACACCCACCTATTTTCCTTCATCACCACTAACCCTTGAGCCGGTCACAGTTTGCACTTGCTGAGGGGGGAGGCTTTCCTTCCTCTGGCTTGGCGGCAGGATTGTCCTCAAGGAGCTGTGAAGAGTGAGGAGATTGCTATGCGTGGTCTGTCACAACTTCTCCTCACAGTGCTTTATAGTTTCCCCCCCTTCCACGAGTAGTGCAGCCCATCATTGCTTTCCAAAATAACTCCCAGCACACAGCCACTTGTTAGTCAAGGCATATATTTTAATCCAGCAGGGACAGCTGAAATACTGCTCGATGCAAAGCCTGTGTGAAGAACGCTGTGCCTGTTACACCTTTGAGGAAGAGGGGAAATCTGCATTACAATAGATCATTTCTTGTATTATGGGACCCCTGAGAGCAACCCTCTCTGGTGGGTCCCCATGGATGCCCAAGGGGTGTTCTGTGCACATGCACTGAATTCAACAGTCCAGCCAGGAGCTGCTTGTGAAGCGGTCCCTCCGTTAGCTGCGTGTAAAAGGAAGAAAAAAAATGAAGACAACTTTGGTGGTTTTTAATTTTCTGCTTCATGCAAATGCAATCACATCCAACACAGGTCCTGCCAGAGCATCTGAGAATGAGATGAGTCCCAGCTGCCTGTGGCACCACTCACCTACGCCTGACCTGCTGATGGACAATGTGGCTCAGACATCCCCAGCCTGGGGGACAAGCGCTGGCAGCTCCAAGCTTGAGAGGCTTTCACAGATGCCACCAATGCCCAGGAGGACAGGAAAAGGAAAATTCGAATGGGTATGACACACTTTAGACACTGCACAAGAGACAGAGCTGAAGGGTGTCAAGGCTCAACTTTGAGGCAGCCTCGGCACCGCTCCCTTTAGTTCCCACAAGCTTTAGCAGCATAAGTGAACTGCTCCAAGAGGAAAAAGGTGTGTGCACTCTGTACCCAGTAGAGATTATGCCAGGATTAAAATCATGTTCAGAAATTTGGGAATCACAAAGATCTGGGTGAGAACAAGTTAAGCTAACATCAGGATCTAACAGGCAGATTTTGACCACAAACTAGGCTGCACCACCTTTCTTAACATCCAGGGGCAGCTCGATGTGTAAATAGCCTTAGGCAGCTGTGTATCAGCACCTTTCAGGAATGGAACAAATTAAATGGGCTACCTGTGCCTTCCCCAGCAATGGTCAGCCTGCAGGTAACAGAAATGCATTCTATCCACAGGGATTTAAGAAAAGCTTTATATATGGTTGGGTAGCTGAAGTGAATCATTGCAGACAGGGGCATCAGCCAGCCACTGAAAAATTAAAGTTTACTGAAGAAGTAGCACGGAAATATAACTTCAGTTATGACCTGAGACATTTAAATTGTATTGGCACTCCCTCTAAAGCTGATCTTTCTTGACAAAATTAATTAATTTTTATGGACCATAGCATTTTCATCCCTGCACTAGCGCATTTGAGTTTCCAAAATTAGGTGGCAGAAATGGAAGAACTGGAAACGATACTAGACGACCAGATACAGCTACACTGTTTGTAAGTTAATTAAAAGGCAAGTCAGGGAAAAAAATTAAGGTCCAGTTGATTTTTTTTTTTACAGACTGCCGCTGGAAGGGTCACGGTTGCTTTGGGGGCTCAGGTATGTGGGAGGATTACCTTATAGTAAGCCACAATTCAGAGATAAAAATAAGCATTTATGAGACAGTTCTTGAAGTGATGGTACTGCTAATTTATAGTTATGTGTTTCTTTACTCTTGTGGTAATAGTTTTGTGCTGAGGTGGTAATTCATGATGAAATTACAGGCTAATAACCTGCATTTGGTCATATATTTGCTCCAGGCCTCTTCAGTGACCTCTCCATTGCCCTTCCCCAGCTCTTGGCATCCTGTCTCAAGGCTACCCTTGGATCCAACTCTGTTGACCCACACTTCACACACCACTGCTGGTGCCATCAGCCCAACCTTCACTCAGGTTATTCTTCTCAGAGTTCCTCAATTTGATCAAATCCTGCCAAACATCACTTGGTAAAAATAGGAGACCTACAAAGGGTCTGAAGACATCCTGCTTGCCTTGAACAGTTATGCCAATAACCACTGACACCGTGAACAACTGCAAGTTGGTTATGAGGCCTGACATAGGTGTAAGGCTTTAAAAAGCATGACAGCCATTCAAAATAAAATAGCACACTGCTTTTGGAGTACCTGGGGGCTCTGAACTTGGGGGCTCTTAGTTCATGCTGGTTGAGGAAACTTCTATTTTAAAAAAATTGAAATTTTCATAATAATAAGGTTTCCAAGATAAATCTTTAAAACTTTAAGGCTGCTGATAGTAACACAAGGGCACTGTAACACTCTGACACTGGTAGAGACAACTGGGGCAGGGTAAAGTATCTCACAGCTCCTTCCAGCAGGCAAATGGTGACTCAGAGGGCTACAGCCCTTTAGAAACTCCAGCTGAAGGAGCCTCCTGAGCAGTCAGTCCCATTTGCCCTTGTGCCAGTGTTGTGCTTCTCCTTCCTGCTGCCTATTGTCTACCCCCTTGGTGAGTGCAAACCACAAACCCACCTTCTCGCACATTTTCCAAGGCTTTCCTCGGATGCTTACCTGAGACACAGGCAGGTTTCCTCCATAACTGATTTTCTTGGGCAAAGGAAATGCAGCTGATTCAAGCCACAAAGACAGGTATCCAGGGTTTGGCTTTGGCTACATTATAAGCTGCTTCTATTTGCTGCCGTGACCTTAGACTTCTCCCTGGTCTACACTGGGGTCAGAGCAACCAGCCTGCAGCCTTTCAGCACACCTGGCCATAGCTGCTCAATTTGCTGCTCACAAATGAGAGGTGCCCACCCCCATTTTACAGAGCTATTTACAATTTGTGTTGGCAGAATTGTAATTTCATGCAGTATTTCATGCACAGTTCCTGTACACTTTCCTAAAGGATGCTTTTTTCCAACTTAGCTTTCAGCGGCTTTACTTTATAGTTTTGTCTCTCCATTTCCACCTAGCCATATTCAACATGGTTGCATGTGCAGTGTTATCATTCTAAAGGAAAACAAAAATAAATACTTTATTTTGACTTGGGGCTCCATATGGATTATCTTAGCTTTCTTTCCAGTCCTCACGCTGAGAGTGTTCAATACATTTTCCTGTTATCGTTAGTTCTTCTAAAATACCTTCTGCTTACACACACACACACACAAAAAAGATTGCTGGAGAGCTTTGAAAGCAATCTATTTCTCTTCTCTAAGCCCTGCTTGCAGGGAGCCATTCCTTGTTGAGCTGCCTTGGTCCCATTGCTGAGCACACAGTAGCTCCCAGGTTTAATAGTGCACTCTGTGTGCTACTGCTGCTTAGCATTTCCCGCAATGGCAGCCCCTGATGAAGAAGAGGCCATAATCTTCCTTCTATAGAAAATCCACGTGTGTAATAGATAATCCAGCACAGTTTCTTTCTCCCCCCAGTTGTGTAAGGTGGGAGATTGGGAATGTGGAAGGAAATTCCAGTGCAAAAGCACAACCCCCTTTGATTTGCACATACGAACTGCAGTGACATTTGCAGGGGCTCTGTGTGTCCCACCCCCCGCTCCCCCCCAGGTAGGAATTAACAGCAAAGCCCATACTTTCCTCTCATTCCTCATCCACCTGAACAGAAACATCTTCAAGAAAATCTCTACAAGTGAGCAAAGCTTAAAAAATCCCAAAACCTCTTCAAGGTTTCTCAGACACTCCTGCCTCCATAAGTACTTAAAGTGGGGCTGCAGGGAGAAAGCTTCGGAATTGGTAATGATGGATGGAGCTGCCAAAGTTAAGCTTGTTTTCAACCTACACCTGTGCCATGGGGCAGCTTCAATTTGAATTTGGCTGTGCTATGTAAGGACTTGAACTTAATTAGGAAAGGGAAGCAGGAATGGAAAAGGAAAGGAAAAAAAGGCAAAAAGACAAGGCTTGAGCACATGTATTTTACAGATACAGCTGTGCACAAGCGTCTTGGTGTCGACTTCTGACAGACTTCAGGAATTCACTTTCCCTAATGCCTTCCTTGGATTTCTCACAGGTTTTTAGTCATCCTGTCTCTCAAGAGCAGGACAGGTTATTTCCCCCAGCTGCCACTTACCAACATGGAAGTTGTAGTGAATTGGAACGAAAGAAGCACAGACTCAACCTTCTAGGTGAAAAATACTTGTATTGGCTGAGATTCTTTATATGTGTGTTGCAATTAAACCCCTGATACCACTGGCAGCAATAAATACCATAGCAACACAGCATCCTTCCCAGCATTTTCTGGTTGGATACACAGCCTTACTAACCAGCCTAACTCCTGGAGCAGAAGGCAGGCACAGAGAGCAGCTCATCAGCCAAGGTCTCCTCAGCCGCAGTGTTGGGGTGCAGCAGCCGCTTCTCACTGGGTGAGGGGCTCAGTGCTCTCCCCGAGTTTTGGGAGGGGGGTGGGTCTCCTGAGCATTGCCCTGCACCAGGCACACACACTGCTGGGACACGCTGAACAGGAATAGTTGTGATGTTTCCTTGGTGCTGGGGGAGCAAATAAAACCCACTGCTATTGCACACGTGTGTGAGGGGGAGGGATTTGCTGCTGTTCAGTCCCACTGGCTCTCACAGCACAGAAGAGCTGGTTTATGCTGGTTGTCTTTACTCCATTGCAAAAAAGCACCAGAGACAGAGTGCTCCTGACTTTAACACAGATACTAAAATGCACCGCAGGGCAACGAAAGAACCTCCATTACCGAATGCAGAATTTAAAGCTGTGTAGGCAGCACTCACCTTCCCACAAGCCGATGCACTGCTGACTGCCCCCGGGAGTCCCTGCTGCTGCCCTGGGGCCGTGCAAAGACCCCACGTGCCTGGCAGGGGTCCCCAGCAGCTGCACACTAATTCATAACCAAACAGAAGAACAATACCTGCAGCTGTTTCTGAGAAAAATCAGGAGCCACAGCACACTCCCTGTGCTCTAGAAACCTTCTGTCCCTGCTGTGAATGTGCTCCCAGGAGGAAATGAGGAGCAGGGGCTGGTGCAGGTGGGCCCGAGGCTGCTCACAGCTGCTGGGGCTGCTGCTGCCCAGCTGAGCCCAGGCCTGATGGGCAGCATGCAGAACGTGAACCTTTGCAATCTGGCATGCAAATCTGGGCAAAAAGTGCTGGAGTTAATTACCTTTGGTTTGAAATGCTGTGGGGCTGCTGAGGGGAGAGAAACTGATGGGGAACATTGAGTGGCCAGTGCTAAGCCTCCTGCACTCACTGAAGCTTGGAGCACTGCCAGGGAGGCTGCGAAGAATGCAGGAGCAAAGGAAACAACGAAGAATTCAGAAAATGAGCACAACAGCCTCTAGAGACCTCAAAAAAAAAAAACCCCAAGCAAAAGCACATGCCTTCACTAGGGTAATTTTCCCTTTTCCAGTAAGCATAAGGACACTGTATAACATCACGCAAAAGAAAGCTGGATTTTCACGCTGGCCAGAGAAACAATGCGAGTGATGAGAGATCCTGTCACGCCACATACGACAGTGGATGCAGAAATGGTGTTAAAAATAGCTCCTCATTGTGCTCCTTGGCTGCTCTCCGTACAGTTCCGCCCCAGCTCGGCAGTCTGAAAGCTTATGCTTTATTGCTGGTCTTTTGCAGATGAGACTGACAATCCCATGGAGTGGCTTAATACAGGTGACGGCCACATTCACCAGAGCCTCGAGAGGATGAAGAACGAACCACAGAAATGGCTGGAAAGCTCACAGGGCCAGGCTGACATCCTGAAGACTAAAACTTTGTATAAACTTCCAGTGTGGCTTCTGGCCTGCAGGAATGTCTGCTGACTGTGATCCTGTCATATAATGTCCATCCTGACCTGAAAGGATCTCCCATTCCCATGACCTTTGGTTATTGATTCCTTTGCTGAGGTAGCCAACAAAAGCACATTCATTGCTGCCTGTTGCAGCAGCGTCACTGCCAGGTGACACACTGCTAGGGGCTTCCTCTGTGGGGTTTGTCTTTGTGTACGTCCATGGTGAGGTCACTTTCTTCTGCAGCAGATGGCAGGACAGCAGAAGCTTCTTTGATCTCTGGATTCCATGAGTTTTGTAAAAGTTCTCAGATACTGCAGTAGTGAACACAGTCTAAAACACAGACCAGCTACAGACACGTGTACCCTCAGGACATGGGGTGATCGTTTCAGACAGGTCACAGCCAGTCCTCTGGTCATCTCTTTTTGCTCAGCAGATACCTGGGCTAGACTGAGGTCCACAGCACAGGACACTGCCTGGGGTGTCAGGATATTCACTTTACAGAGCACCTGAGTTCAGTTTATAGTGAGCCTGGAAATGTGAACCCCTTTGCACTGATACACAGCAGAAAGAAATCTGAAAAAACAACCTGAATCATTTACAATCAAGGCAATAATATCCCACTGCTCCACTGGTAACACTTGAGGTACAAACCAACAGCAACAAAACTGCTAGCCAGAAGTTCCAGAGGGTAATTTAAAACCACCTTGTTGATCTTATGAGCACATATTCAACACAGAGAAAAGCACACCAAAGCAACTGTAATGTATAAAATAGTTTATTACTATAATAAATAAAATTAAACTTTTTTTTTTTACAAATATTATTTGTGCTTGTTTAAAAATGTTGACTAGGGATATCATTAATGGAGGTGGCTGCATTTGTATCTGAAACATTCCCAGACAGTGCGTATACATACGTACATACACACACTGTCTATCTACTGGCAGCTGCTTTGCTGACCACAAAAATAGTATCTACTCATTCTCTGTTTCTAGTCATGCTTCATTGAACAAAGTGACAAATGCAAAGAAAAAGAACTGAGAGTATTTGGTGGATTTCTGAAAGGATAAAAACAAGTGAAGTACACTGAAAAGCGCCAAAGCAACTGCATTAACTGCATATCAATCAAGTGTCCATGCAGTGGTGGCTAAATATTGAAACGCAGACAGGTCTCCAACAGATGTACAAATATTGATTGTATGTAGGTACAATAATATAACACATTCATTAGAAAAGTTGGTATTTCTTTATATAGCAGTTCATCCTGATACAAGATTATTGAACTTCTTTCACCTACAGCTAAAATGATTCTTTTTCTATGTTAGTGGTCACAGATTTAGTGGGAAGAAGAAAAAAAACCCATGAGCCTTTCAGAACAGTTAGTGAAAACCCCGAACTGTTTTGCTAATATTAGGCATTTGGATCCAGTTACAGAGATGTTCTGGGATTACACATCAAATATGTTTACACAACACTCAACAATCAGCTTGAAACAAATTACAGTTGCAGGTAATTCACATTAGCTTTGTCGATCTGTAAAATAAAAAATGTCTCTGAAACAAACACTTTCGCAATATGACGGGCTGGCTCCCTGAAATACAAAAGTGTTTAGACAATAGCCATGTCTCTCTGTTTTATGAGGGGAGAGGGCAATTGGAGTAATTCATTATCCTAATAAGAAGGCAATAAGTGGAGAAAGAAATGTGATTACCAGCAAGTGATTTCCATTAGATTTAGAAAGCTAATCAAAGTGCTTCATCTTTAGGCAACACTGTAAATACTACAGAACATTAAGAAGGAAGAAGAATGGAATCACAGTTTGAATTATGTCACTTATGAAAGGGTCTTAAGGCTAAATGCTGGATATATCTTATTGCAAAAAAAGCTTTCTTTTTATTTAATTGAATCAATGCTTCCCACAACAATGTGGTCAAAATGATGTCAGATTGGAGGATACAGTATCCTACTGTGCCTCACCCCAAATTTCTGGAGCTTCCCCTGCACGGGACTCTCTCTAAAAGGTTTGTCTTGATGTATCGTAAGTGCGGCTAAAACACAGACTTTGTTATTGCCAATACACCCACAGGAGACTATGTGGAAATGAAAAATTCAGTAGAAGATGCTTTTTACCACCTAACACCGGGACAAGAAAGCAGAGGTGCAGCAACCGTGTGTTATGCTGCCCATGAGAAGAAGGATAGGCTCAGCACCTTTGAGACAACCCCTGGTACCAGAAAAAAATAAATCCATCTCTTCCACCATCTCTCTTGCAGAAAAAGCCATGAGAAACGCTACCAGGGCAGCTGGGCTTCAGAAATACTGTGAGCAAACAAACACCAGCTTATGAGCCTTGTCCCCACCGACTAGGATACAGCATTTTTCCAATTTCACGTGGGTTTCTCTTTCCTGACTGTCATGACCCTCGCCAGATCTTCTCTCAGTCACACTGTTTGCCAGACTCACAGTATGAAGTTGAGGCCAGCTAGAAAAATCAAAAGTCATGGCCTTAAACTGTTCAACAGTAAACAAACGAGACACTAACAGGACACTCAGTGGATGTCTACTGGGAAGATTTAAGCTCCCTTCTTGGACTGGAATCAATGAGGAATGTGCTTTTACTTAACAGAAATGCAATCCATAGACTTATCTATACACAGATATTATATATATACGTGTGTGTGTGTATGTACACGCACCTGCACAAGCGCAATCATACACGTTGTTGTTTATATAGCAAAGACAAATTATGCCGTAATTTTTTTCACGGATTGGTTAAGAGTGATTGAAAATATATCACCAGATAGTCACAGTAAGTATCTTGTTCAGTTCATTAAAGGGAAGTACTGTAGAAACAGAACATCGCCTTCGAAGCTGTTAAACAGGGTGTTCGCTGGGATTCAGGGCAGAACTGTGGAAGAGATTTAAAGGAAGAATGGTGTTTTCAAAAGTTTACTTGTAATACCAGACAGAAGTAAATGTATCCGAACAAGGCAGGGGTGAGGGCTGGGGTTTGCTTTTTTAATCCTTTTTTATGTGCCGTATTCTTTCTAACCATTTAAGCATGAACTTTCAGAAGTTCCCATTTGACCAAATCGTAATACAGGCTCCTTCTCTCAATTACTTTCTTTCGACTGAAATTTAATTACACCGTATAGTCAAAATGGAACACATCATCTCTTTTAGAGTGATGCAGGTCATTTAGCAGGTTGTTAAATGGCAGAAGCACTATGCCAGAACACAGTGAAAACTGAGGTGTTGGGGTTTGTTGGGGTTTTTTCTTTATACTATGTACGAGCATTTGCTTATGAAAGGGCAGAGTCTTATTTTCAGAGATCCTTCGTTTCTAAGCTGGAAAATAATTTAAGTGAAAAGCCTTAACCAACATGTAGAGAGCAACAAGAGAAAAAGGAAAAGCTGACAAATAAAATCAGAGAACAAATAACCATGCCATCCAGCCATAGGCATCTGTCTGAGTGTAAGGCTCAGTAGAGAAAGACAGATTTGTAACACAGGGGCTTTCAGCCACTCCTTAAAGGAAAAGTGCTGCATCAGCAGAGCCTGGGCACCACAGCACAGGTCCAGATTAGTCCAGGGTTCAAAGGAGTGGGCATGGATTTGTTCATTTTTTAACCACTCAGAAGTCCAGGGAATCCAAACACCAAAGCTCATCCTAGAGAGTATTTCTTTTCAAATTCTCTTCCGACAAATACAGGTTGCTGAGGGATGATGCACTCTCCTACAGCCAGTTTTAGTGCCTGACAGTTCATAAAAATGGGCCTAATCTCAGTTACAGCTCTACAGGTCTGAGTGACACTGACTGCTGTCAGGGCTCATCTGGAGCAGACACCCTGAAGGTGTCATTGTAAGGAGCAGAGTTTCTCTGCCATTTTGTGACCATAACAAAATTAAATTTGACCATAATCTTCAAAGACATAAAATTTGAAGTGGAATTCAGGAGTGTGTTACAATCTTTGAAGGCTTTACAAATAATGAATGCCTTTATAGGCCATTCTAAGAGCCTGAAAAAAGCCTTAGAAAAGGACTGGGTGCTGCACCCACCCACTGTCATACAGGCTGGGGAGGAGTTTGGTATCATTCTGAGCATCAGGCTACACAAGGAGCATCCCCAGAAAATGGGGACTTGTCTGCCTTTGTTCACAGGCCTGGGTTATTACTACAATTAGGGGGCTTCTAGGGCTGGTCCTGCTGGGATTCCAGGCTGGGCAATCAGCAACAGCAGAATAACCTTTAACATATCCCTGAGGGCACACAAAAATATCACTGAGAAACATCAATTCAGTATCAGCAACAAAGGGACAGGTAACCTGCAACTGCACGTTTAGTTTTAGGTCTGCACTGCAATTCTGGAGACACTAGGCACATGCTTGGGAGGTTGTAAACATTTCCTCCCTTGTCCACCTGGGATAAGCTCATGTCCATGTTTATCCAACTGCGAGTAAATGGGTGACACTTTCACAAAGGACTTGCTAAGACCTTCAGCCTTTCAAAAATGTTATGAAGAAAAGTGTCGTGAACATCATGCTGGTGAGGAATTTGCCTGGATCAGGAAACTGACTCCAAGGTAGTCCCTAAAAATTTGCTGGAACTTTCAGAAATCAATCACAAATCCTTGTGTATCAGTACACCTGGGGTTTGCTTTGGTGGTAGGTACTGTGTAAGAAGACCAGAAAGAAAAGAAATCATGACAGAGTTTCTCACAGGAACTGTGGGTGGATGGGTTTCTGTGGCGGCCATGCCATTGCTGTGGCAGGTAATTGCTGCCACTTAGAGTGATTAAAGCACCAAACACAAACAGCATGGCTTTGGTCAGAAAGAGCCTTCCTCAGCACTGCAGGTCTGCAGTGAGCAACTGGAAAAGACACCAGGTACCACTGGAAAAACCTAAACGTGGAACCAGAGATAAGTTAAGGAAGTGGCTTCTTGTTTTCAGAGCAACTCACCTCCCTGCTTGCCTTTTCTTGTGGGAGGGAAGAAGGGAACCTACAGGTTTGAACCCGAGAGTTGTTTCTCAGGAGTATTTCAGTCCTTGGGTATGAACTCACAATCTGTGGGCACCTCCATACCACACCAAGGAGTAAGACAATGAAAGCCAATCCTAAACCACCTGCCTCTGGACTTGGAAACGGTGGTGCTGTGCTTGGAATAATTGCTATCTTTGAGAGCAAGGGCAGTTTTACTGCAGGAACAGGTACAAGCAAATACACTGCCAGCAGGACCTGAGCTGGGAGCTTTGCACAGCACGGCCTCACCACTGTGCCACTCATCAGGGGGCCTCCCACCTCCCCAGGGACGTCTGACACAGTTCTGCATTGCACTGTGCAAGCATCAGGCCAGCAGAAATCCTTAAAATTGATTGTGTTCCTTGCCTCTTCTGTACTTAACATGGACAAAAATCTTCCCCAAAAAAGTGCTGTGTTTCTTTGCAAATGACTTTGTACCAGGGAAAAAGAATGAGACTGAACACACAGAGCACTAAGACCTATTGCCATTAAAAATGAAAACCCTGTAAAGTGTGGTGTGGTACCATACTTCTGAGCTCTAAGCTACTGCTAAGCAGTGAACATACCAGATCAGTGGAGTGAATAAACTGTGAATATACACCTATATCCCAAGGTGAGAACCCAAGTCATGATACCAGCTATGCTACCCTATATGAATAATGAAGAGTAGTTTTGGTAAAGTGCTTCAATCTTCCTCCGAAAATAGTTATGAAAATATAAGTTTTGGAAACATCTCCTTCTTTAAGAAGCAGATCTCTTTGTTTCCTTGCTACAATAGCACTTGCATACAGTAAGCACTGTATTTCTACCTCTACTATCCATTTGCTTCCAAGCTAGATTAGATCAGGAACAATACATCTGGATGTAGAGGAAAATGCCACAGTCTAAAATTGTTAAAAATTCCATGAAAGCCTTTGGCTACAATGAACATTATCAAAACAGAAACTTCTGAATAATAATTTAACAAGAATTAAAAGAGCAGATTCATAGCGGAACAGGACACAAATGCCACAGTATATTTTCATCGGGAGGCAAATCTGCAGGACCTGTTAGTGATGTTCCAAATATGTTGTGCCGTGGGCTGCTCTCAGGTACACTGCACGCCCAAGCCTCTGGCCTCCAGCAGCTGGAGTTGAAAGCAAAAGTATCAAATGTTGAAAGACATCTGAGACAGAAGTTAAGTTTTTGAAAAAACATAAAAAGTTTTGAAAAAACATGTCCTTGATTCAGTGAACGACAGTGTGGAAGATCCCACTTATTAATAGATCTGGAATACTGTGGCTATTTTTGAAGATGTTGCTAAATGTAATTCTTTTAGCAATATGTCAGTTTGAAATTAAAAAGTACAATTTCTTTTTTCATCTTATTAGCCCTTCCTTGACTACCCAAAAGAAACTTCAGCACGACTTCAGCACATGATGAAGTACATGTCTCCTACTGCTGTTTGCATTATTAGGGATATATGAAAATATACTGTGACATCCAACATGCTGTAGAGGTGACTGAGACAGTGACAGCAGCAACAAAACAAAAAAAAACAAACAACCCACCAAACACTGAAAATATAAGCACCCTGGCAAGTGCTTATTCATACAGGCATAACCCGAGCTAAGGACATAAGGCATGCTCCAAAAACCTCAGAGGTCACCTGGGGCTCACAGGGATGGCTGCTGCTGTCAGAATTCTTATTCCAACATCCCGAGGGAGAGAGGGGGTTTGGGGGGGAATGAGGACAAAGGGAGAAAAGAAAAACTTTAGAAACTGTACCCTTGCTGTCAAAAAGGCTTCAAAGTCAGCTGCCATCTTGACATGAGGTTGCAATTCCTGTTACCATACCTTTTTAGACAGAGGGAACATGCTTAGTGAACGGGTCCCTCACTCGTTTTCAAGAAAGATTAAATGTAAAGTGTTAGGGGGCTGTTTCTTGGTTGGTTGGTTTGTTTGTTTTTAAAAAGAAACACCTCAGCTAGCTCCAAACACGTCTTTTTCTGATTCTGGAGACTGGGGCCTTGATATTTCAAACAACTCCTGTGGCGACTGGGAGCTTCTTCTTGAGGTTAATATCCTAAGTATCTCAGCAAGCTGATTTTCTATATTGGTCATTTTTGTGTTTAAAGCCTTGATGTCCTCTTTCAACTCATGTTTCACTTCTAGCATGGTGGCCTGAAGAGTCTGTTCTGGGATGGGATAAAAGGAATGCTTGACCTCGGTGAGGACCGGGCTGTGGTCCTGCGGGCTTCTCGTCTCCCCGGCGTTATCCAAGCGCAAGTCACTTTTTGTAATGCCACTGTCACAAGAGTCTGTCTTCTTCAGGGTAGCTTCTCCCGAAGCTTTAGTTCTCTCGGGTAAAGTCTCCATGGACTCCGCTTTAGAGACCTTGTTCCAGTCTTCGCCTTTCCCACAGGCTTCCTTGAACTTGGCCCAGCCTTTCCGCCGGGGGTAGTCCCCCGCTGCCTTACACGCCGCGTGGTCCGACGGCGGGGCCTGCAGCTTGGCCTGGTCGGAGGCCCCGGAGGTGGAGGCGGGCTGGTACGACACGGGGGTCGCCGGGCTCTCCCGGACGGTCACGACGCTGGCCTTGACCACTGCGCGGGCAGAGGATTGCTCCCCGGCAGCATTGCCCTTTTCCACGTCCAGGTCGTCTGGATCGCGGCCCCTCTCCGCTGCAAGCCGCGCTTCCTTCTGCTGCCTGAACCTCTGGAACAGCCGCCGGACTGGGTGGTCCGGGGGTAGGATCAGAGGCGCTTCGTTCTTTCTCTTCATTCTCTCCTCTTCTTCCCGCTTGACGTCGCTGATTTTCCGGAACACGATCTACAGGGGGAAAGAGATTTCACTCTGTGATTAACTGCACGTTTGTTAAGGGGGAAAAGTTGGAGAAACAATTATTTGAAAGAATCTATTTTAACTGAGAAGTGCACAACCTCTGCACATTTATAGCAACATTTTCAAATGTCTTGTGTTGTGCGGAACATGGCTTACTTCATTATTTAAGAGCAGACACCATCTGTCTTATAACACCAGAAAGAAAAAAACCAGAAGAAAAGTACTTCTCCAGCTCTGACAGGTCAGCAAGGCAGTGCCATTGCAAATATAACGATCCCAGGAAGACACTTGTTCTATTGTGTGTTAAAAGTGGCTTCTTGCATTTGTTTTCCTGGCTCTATGGTTTAGCACTAAGTTTCTAATGTTACGGAGCCATTCCCATCAGTCTCAGAGCTCACTCACTGCAAATGATCTGATATTATTTTAGTGCAGCTTGGCCACTCGTGGTGCCAGTACAGCAGAGACTGCTCTGGACTCTTCAGCAGCAGTTCTTGAAGTGCTTCTTGCCGTCCCTTCCTCCCACATATTCTTCTAGAAGCAACATGCAGTTTAAGGATGCAAAGGTTGAGTCAGTCCCAAAGCCAGGGGCACAAGGACGATGGGAGATGGGCTTGGCAGGACATGGGGAAGCTGCTCATGGCTTGATTACCTCAGAAGCTTGTAGAGCTTCGTGTCTTGGTTTACCTCTTTATTTCTATGCAAAAGAGAATATTTTTGCACAAAGAAACATTAATTTTCCATCTACCCTCCTAATTATATTTTCCTGAGCCTCTAGGCTAAGTGATCTCTAGGAGCAGCCTGAGGATCCCACAGTGCTGATAAAAGCCTCACAGTGTCCCAACCTGTAGCCAGGCAATATTTCTTCCTTGTATGTGATGGAAACACATTCTCTTCAAAAACTCTGTGCATTTTACATTAGTATTGGTATTTTCCAAGCAAACCCAAAAAAAGAACCAGTAAGCAGTCTTGTTTGAAAGTGAGAGGTTCCCAAAGGGGAAGTTTGCGATACAGAGGGTAAAAGATGCAGCCCCCAGCTTCTACTGAACACTGATACCTAATCCCTTTAGCTGCTTTTGGGAAAATCCACTCAAAGACCTCACACTTCAATGCAAAAATAACTTTCAGATTCAAATCATTATTAGGGAATGTGTAAATAAACCCATCCCTCTGTTGCAGAAAAATTTAAATTAAACTAAAGTTAATAAGCACTTCTTCACTGGCACACACAAAATGAATGTTTCTCCAGACTCCAATGCTTCTTGACAGTTTTGTCATTGTGGAGCAGGGAGAAAAACCATCTTAACAGCGTGTCTTTGGAAGGAAGAAGTTGTCAGACTTGGCAGCATTTCCTAAATACAAAAGAATAAAATTAGCAGGAAGGATATTTTGTTTCCAAGCTGCAATTAGGAAACTAAATATGAGATAAGAATAAGAAAACAGGGTACTTGACAGCCTTTTTTTTCCTTCCCTCCAGGAAACTCACTCTGCAGTGAGCTCAGTGGAAAGTGGACAAAGCAGTGTAATCCTTAGAAGTGAATGAATAGCACTCTCAGGGAAGGGAATTCAGTGCAATCCTGCAGGCTAATGGCTTCCCACACGCTGGCAGTTTCCCACTTTACCTGAGGGATGAGTGTCAGCCCGGTGTTAGGGCAACCGCCCTGCTCGCTCTGCTGGAGCCGAGTGGTGCCAAGCAGGCTCTCAGGGGGTCACTCCAGCAGCGTCCTGAGGCTGGCTCTGGGGGCACAAAGCCCCAGCAAACCGAGGCAGCTACAAGCCAGGTCAAATTGTCCCTGCAAAATTTTGTGCTCCAAGCCTTCTCTCTCCTGAAGTTTGTACGTTTGATGTGGACATCCACATCTGTGCCAGATGCAGGAGCAGGGCTCACTTTGTGTGTGAGCATGTTGTCTTGGTCTCACCTATGGATCAGGACTTCCCTTAAATGCTCAGAAGGGATGTGTGACTGGCTGGTGCAGTGGTCACCCTCTCAGAGAAGGCTTTTCAGACCCAGAGGCCAGGAGGCTTTGCAGAGTCCGTGTCTGGGCCAACCCCTGCTCCACACAGCCCAATCAGCACTTGTCTGGAAAGCACTGGAGAACCTCTCACTATTTAATGACTGTTTTTTGCAACATAAATGGGTAAGTTATGTGACAGAAGTTGCCTTTAATACAGCACCATGCAGGAGAGAGAGCAATGAGCAAGTCTCAAGCAATCAATCCCGTATTAACAGCCTGGCCCAGCCCATATCAGCCCTGGGGACTGCACCTCAGGCAGCTGGTAGCATGATCCCCGTGCTGGAGGACACAACAAATCTACCAGCAAATGCAGAAAGGTGAGCTCTGATGGACAAGCTGTTGGCAGCACTTACCCATCCACAGCCCGCACCGCTCTCCATGGCACTGCCAAGGTGAGCCCTTCCTGTGAATGCCAGGCACACTTGGCCATGGAGGAGCTGCCATCAGCCTTTCCCCTGTGTGGTGGTCAGCCTGAGGGCCACGAACACACCTTCACTGCTTTGCCTTCAGGAGATCTGACCGCAGCAGGAACAGGAATGTGGAGGGAGCTGTATATCAACACTGCCTTTGCCATGAATGACTGCTACCACGCTAACGAGACCCCAAATTTCCATTTTCCACGAGGCCTTACAACAGCTCTGAGGGAAGTACCCCATGGCAGGAGCCACTGCATGAAGGCAGAAATGCAACCCTCGGGTCTCCCACCCTGCCTGACATTTCCCACACAAACGCATTTACGTGACAAGCTGGGCTCGTGCGGTGCGAGTCAAACCTACGCACCTTTGCCAGGGGACATCGCCTCCAGCTCTTGGGCTGGCTCCTCTTAACTAACTCCTGAGACACTGGAGAAACAGCTGTCAGAGAGCAACTCCTCTTTGGGAAGCTCAGGCAAAGCTGTCACTTGTCTCCTTTTTTGCAAGTTCTCCAATGCCATATTTTCTCCAGACAGCTCCATATTTATGTATTAAGCAAAAATGTTATAGCTATGCAAACTTCAGCAGTAATTGAAAATACTTTAATTAACTCCATTTTGGCTTTTTTTCTGCCTTTTTAAATGATTAAATGCAAGTCCTTATAAATAAAAGTACAAATAACTTTGAAATGGACTCTCTTCTTACAAATGCTAAGGAAAAAGCAGTTTTTAAGTGGTTAAACATCTTCAGCAGCAGCCAAGTTATTCAGAAAATTTGGTTGTTATGCCAGTGGATGTTCACCTGCTCCCATAAGCAGTAAGAGTACAAAGGAAAACAGAATAGATTTCATTTGTTGTTAGGAAGGGAAGTCCAGACACACATAGATATTTTCATGTGGAATTTAATAGGGCTACAAATATGGACCTTAATCAAAGTTAAAACCCAAAACATTGTGGCAAAGAGCCCAAGACAGCTTTTAGAACAGACCCTGTTTATCTCTTTCTCCAAGCGTTCATGTCTGTCTGGGCAGGGACAGTCCTTTGTACCCTCAAAGTCTCCTAGTCCATATATCATACAGTGCTCAAACACAGGGGACTTCACAAGTTATGCAGTTCTCCATAACATCACACTCTTCAAGACCTGAGCACACAGGAAAAACCTAGTGGGAGCATTTTAACAGTATGTCAAGACCAAAAGATGGACAAAGAACCTGAATTGAGATGAAATAACATGAATTTTAAACAACAGGCCCAACACTCCATATTTTACATGTCCAATCTCAAAACTCATTTCATACTTCTGTTCTTATTGAAAAGGTGCTGAATCTCGTACCTCCACAGGGAAGCTGCCCAAGCTGCCAGAAATTGGAATATTGTGGAGCTGTTGGCCTAGATTTGCCAAAAACTTGAAAAATAGCCCTGTTAGGCACAGATCCTTGCAATCGTATAAACATTGAACCAAGCCGTGCAGTTATGATGACTCGATAACAATTTAAATTTTTGGAAAATGCCCTCAAAGGCAAGTGGAGAAAGGTGCTGATATGTCCTGGTGCACTCCTGTTCCCCTGTGTCCCCACAGAGCTATGACAGCACGCTCCCTGTGACCATATTCCTGCCTGTGCATGAGTCCTGTCCAAGAAAGAAAGATGGGGTTACACCAAGCACTTTTCCCTTTCCTCAGTATTACCTAGTTGTGAAGATGGAAGTCTTAAGTGACTTTGGGTAAAAACTCTGCCTCTTTTGAATCATCATAGAATTTTCAAGTTGTGTTTCTAGAATCAATGTTTTTACACATTAAGGCCAAAGTATTAAAAAAATGAGGTGGACATAAATGAATACTTGGTTGTCAAATGTGGAGTGCCCAGCAACTGTTACATGGATTTTACTGTGCTCAGCACTGAAACCCAAGCATCATTTAAATAACAGAGCATGGACATTATCTGTGAATATGACTTTCATAATTTCTTTATGATAAGACCAGGAGAACAGATGGCAGCATGACCCCCAGCATAAGGCAGGCCATAGGATCGCTCTGAAGGGGCATTCCCTGGGAGGAATCTTGTTGCCACTGGATTGCAGCTTTTAGAAAAACACCCAGTTTGATGGCAATAAAGAATCCATCATCACATCTGGATGAAAGATTGCTTCAATTTTTGATTCAAGACCAAGTTTCATGGAATACTAGAACCACAGAATCACAGAATGGTTTGGGTTGGAAGGGGCCTTAAAGATCATCTGGTTCCAACCCCCCTGCCATGGGCAGAGACACTTTCCACTAGACCAGGCTGCTCAGAGCTCCATCCAAACTGGTCTTGAATGCTTCCAGGAATGGGGCATCCACAACTTGTCTGGGCAACCTGTTCCAGTGCCTCAGCACCCTCACAGAAAAGAATTTCTTCCCAATATCTAATCTAAACCTACACTCTTTCAGCTTGAATCCACTCCCCCCTGTCCTGACACTACATGCTCTTGTAAAAAGTCCCTCTCCATCTTTCTTGTAGGATCCCTTCAGGTACTGGAAGGCTGCAATGAGGTCACCCTGAAGCCTTCTCTTCTCCAGGCTGAACAATCCCAACTCTCTCAGCCTTTCCTCACAGGAGATGTGCTCTGCTATGTTGCCCACTGTCTGTAGCTGTTCTTGTCGTGAACGGCCCACTGTTGGTTGTTCACAAACCCCACCAGAACGGTGCTGCCTGCCAAGTCATGGCAAGTCATGTTCTTTGCCTCTCCTCACGCTGCCAGGAAGGTAATCAACAGAAGGGCAAGGCAGAAATGATGTATTTGCAACCAGATTTTGGTCTTGCGTGCCAACGCTGCATGAGACAGACTACAAGATCAGAGGATGCCACGTTTAGACATACTGTGAATATATTGAAAAGCTTACCCTGACAAATGCTAAAAGAGATCTGCCTGCACCTGAAGTGGAAAGGATCTTTTGGTCTTGCACAAAAACATCCAAGTTTTTTTTAACTCTGATTTGTAAGGACTGATCCAAGACCCACAGGAATAGATAGAAATACGGATTTCATCTATGTTTTGAATAACAATGTCATCATGGAGTTACAATTCTGAGGCTCCTAGCCACAAAGCTGATGCTATTATTAGCTCTGCAAGCTTCCCTTCTTTCCACCTCTATAGCATGCACAAATACTGCAAGATTTGGCAGGTCTTCCTCAGCATAACAGCAAGTAGCATGGCATTTTTCTCTGGTGCTTAATAATTCTCTTTCACAGATACAGAAACATTCCCAGAGTCTGGAAGCGCCAGATATCATAAACAATTAAAAGCTTAAAATTACTTCGTACAGTGCTCACAGAAAATGAACTTAAGCGTGAGGAAAACAATCATGAAAAGGCATTCATTATTACACAGTCCATCTAGGATCTGCCAAGAACTGATGAAAATATCTTCAGGCTGATGTTAGCCCGATGAAAATTGGATCCAATCTTTCTTCCTTTTTTATTTAATTTTTTCAAGAAGCAAAAGGGGGGTGGGGAATGGAAAGAGACAGAAGGCTTGACAATAAAAATGCTTTTGACACTGATGATAGAGAAGCCAAAGCTGCATGTGATCAACGTAGAGTGTGATGATGAAGAACCCCTAAAGCAGCGTATTAGCAGGTGTCAGGGAAAAAGGAGCCTGTGTCTTTTGCAATTATATGGGATGGCTTGTCAGAAAGGAGGGAATCACTGGTTCTACCCTCTCATGAAATACAGGATCAAGAGAATATGCAATAATGTTGCACGTGTCATTAAGTTCTCTCTAGTTTTACTGTCAGTAACAGCAGAATTTAGTTTCTGCTTCTGAAGAGGAACGCGTTTCTCTCCAGTTAAGGCTACATCCCTTCTGGGCACTCCCAAATATTTCTAGTTTTGATTCATTATCTGAAAATTCAAAGGAAACTAAGATTCAGAAGGTCCTGGCAGTGGGGCTGTAAAGGAGTGCTGGTACCAGGAGTGCTGGTGTCAGCAAACCCCAGGGATCCCTGGGAGATACAGAGCCCAAGAGCCAATGTGTGGACGGGCACAGCCCTTTGTGCTGTGGGGAGCCATCACCCTGCTCTTCAGACAGAGCAGTACCCACTCACTTTCCAAAAACCAGACTTCTGTGCACTTCATTAATAGACAAGTGCTCGGAAGAGACACGACTTCATCATTTCGTGAGCATCCAGGCTACCAAGATGAATGGAGGAAACGAGGGTTTCAGTCTCTGCAGAGCAACATCTGGGCTAAATGGTACTGTCATGAGCACTATCAGCTTCAACAGTGCTGAAGCTCCTCTCTGTGACAGCCTGCTTTGTAGCCCAATTACAAATTCTAGAAATACCAACGCAAATATTAGTGTTTAATCGTGTCACTATTACTTATTTACAAGTTCTGCACAATTCAAGGCTCCACTCCTCTATGTCAAACTCCTCATTTTAATTCATGTTGAGTGAAAAGGGAAAAAAGCTTTTACAAAAATACTACTGAAAATAAGACAGAATTATGTCTAAAGCAGTTAGTGGAAATAATAAAAAAACCCTGCCTGCTCTGCAGCAGACTCCCTAGCAGGTTTTGAGGCATAAAGAGTTGTCTTTCCCCAAAACAGACTCTAAAACATTCTCAACAGTAAACTCAGACAACTGCACAACCGAAAACTAAAAGCCACACTGGTTTGGATAGACACAATTACAGCACATTATAGCTCATTTAGCAACCTCCTCCACTAACATAGAAAGAATGCAAGAGAAATAGGGGAAAATAAACCATTGAAATACACATACTGCTAAAGATCTACTAGAACTTCATTATTTTGAGATGAAAAGTAGCTGTTACAAGCAAATACCTAATGTACAGACAAGAGCTTTAGGAAAATTATGTCAGATCTGAGTGGTGGAACATTATACTCCCTGAGAACTGCTATGTCCATCAAAATGTGAAATGCTCTGTAGGAACTTCTTGTTTCTAGTAAAAGAGGAAGAAAAGAATGTTTATAGGTTTTGACAGCCAAGTGTCAGCAGTTTCCAGCAGCAACTCCTATAAAATACTATTTCCATGTTTGTTTGGGGGCTTTTTTTGCAGGTTTTTTTTCTTTTCTTTTTTAGCACATGGGGTGCTTTTCTAGCTGTGGGCAGGCATCAGACACACTAACAGTTCGTGTAGTGTCATCTTTTATTCCAGATCAACATACTACCTGCATTCTTGGGCAGACAACACTGCCTCGAAAACCGCTTTAAGGAGAGCCCAAGGCACAGCAGGAACTTACCTCTCTGTCACCTAAATTACAACTACACAAAACGTCCTATAATCTGTACAACGTGCCTTCTCAGGACTCAAGTCTGTTTCTCCAAGCTCCCTGTGGCTTGCTGCCATTTCCTAAGTGTTTCCTGGAAGAAACCGGGCAATTTGTGAGAGTCAAGGATTTGGGATTTTTTTCCCCACCTCTAACTCAGACACAATTTCACTTGAGATCTGAAATGGATGCAGAGGTTGTAGAGCTGAGAAAAGCAATGATGCGTTGAGAGAATAGTTAAATTGTATCGTTTGCCTTCTGTGATTACATTTTAGACACTAGCTCGCCATTACCATAGCTTCCTCTTAGCCAGTGTCTTCTTTTCATTCCCTTGTTTTTCCTTCTGCTTTCACTTATCTGCTTTCTGTCATTGGGCTTACAGTGATTGGCAGGTATTTTACTTTCCAAGAGCGTAATCAAATGTATTTTCAAATGTATTCAAATTAATCAGAGCTTACCAAGAGCTTACGAGTCATTCAGCTACCTTCGAATGCCCACTCACAAACCAATCCACACAAATACAATGCTCTGTGTTCCCAATGCACAAGGTTTGTGCAGCTCTTGAAATTATAAACTGACAATTACATTCAGATGAAAGTTCCCTGCATAAATTGCCTGAGATAACATGAACTCTCCTTTATGTGTCTCTCTCTGAGTTAACAGGCTTAAAGTTCAGCTATAATATTGAAGAAAAGCAAACTAACCTGCAGCCCTGCACAGAAAGAGAATAAATCTTCTGCCCAAGCGGGTGGCCCAGTATGGCACAGCCAAGAACCCAGTGCCACTCAACTCGTCTGTCCTTTCCCTGTCCAAGAGCTTGGATAGCATTATGTGAGAAGGAAACAAGCTACTTATAACTGCATGAGAATCGGCGACAGGAAAAAGTGCTTTGCTTCCCATTTCCCAAAGCAGCTGTCAAACCCCTGCAGCCCTAACTAACAGCCAGGAGCTGAAAACGTTGCAGGAAATACAAGAGTTGACTTGTAGTGAGGTGTTTCAGACCTTCTCATGACAAGAGCTCCTCTAAACTCGCAGTTCCTAGAAACACTCTCTGCCAGTTTCCCACGGTCCAGTTGCAGCTGGTGATGGTAAGTGACGGCCCCGTCTTCCTTATCAGGTGTCAAAACTGATAGCTGTCTCCCATCTGCTAAATCCACAGGTGAGCTAATTAAAATAGCCAAGGGCTGACTGATCCCTCCAAGTAACTTTACAGAGAATCCTTTAGGGCTGAAATTCTTGATTTTGCTTCAGGTATTTTAGTTCTGTGAAAGCAGACACTTTAGTCCCAAGGTGAATGTAGATTCAAATACTGGCAGAGGTAGGTGCTCTCTCTCTTATCAGTGTATTTCATTCACACATCTCCAAGAGTTTTACTACAACTTCTCAATCCTCCCAATATGACCAATGCCATCATTTGTGTTACTTACGTAGCAGTAATGCTTAGGGTTGTATTGGGCTTTCAGCTGATATACACACAGAGCAAAATGTCATTATTCAGTGAGGTAAAATGGCCTGTTTCATGGGAAGGCATCACAGGCCCAGCACATATTGCAGTGTCTCGTGTCAGCCACACAAGTATTTATCAGCAGTTGAACATGTGCAAGGCACCCCTTTCTGATGCAATTGGTGAGAGTTCACCCTTACAAGTTTCAGATAAGAGATCCTCAATAAAATTTGTCAAATGATTTCAGACACGCTTAACTTAAACATCCATGAATTTCTCCTGAAGAAAACACCTGCTCTAGAAGAGGAAAACCAGGATAGTGCAGCAGGAGAGCATTGTTTCTTCATAAGCAGACTGAAACTCTCATTTTAAAAATATTTTCCATCATCTATATTCAAAGAATGACAAAGTTAGATCTGAATATTGAAAACCTCTACACACCTTTTACCAGGAGCAGTAGGAACCGCAAACTCCAGACTCCCTGAGACCATCAAATGCGAGTCTAAAAGCTGCCTCTGACCCAGCCTTCATTTGTACCACACCTCTCCCTCTTACACAGATATGGACAGATACACATTCACAGTGGTTCATTCATCCCCAAACACCTTTTCAATCATAATTCAGGCTGCTTTTGCAACCAGTTTTGTTAAAAGATTTTGTTTAGAAAAAGTGTGTGATTGCATCTGGCTCTTGGACACCACAGTCATGGTTTTTGCCTACCTTTTTTTTCCTGAGTAGTTGAGAGTACTCATAGACAGCAGAAAGCAAATTCCCTTTTCCCCTCTGCCAAAAGGATCTGAACGCCCCTTTCAGGAGTACGGCTCTTGTCACCACATTATGGGGACAAAAACTCAGTTCAAACTCTGATGTGCACAGAGACGCTGTGAGGGAAGCTCTCCCTCCCCTTCCCTCCCTTGCCAGAGCTTTGCCCTGTGACGAGGTGACGGTGATGAGATGCTCGCCCTCTGCAAGCGAGACACAGGCCAGGGCGGCTGAGGTTACCTCAGGGAAAGCTGTTCCAAGGCTCCCCTGAGCTTTCACAGCAGGGCATCCTGCCTTCCACGCTACAGAGACGTTCAGAGCCACTGTTCCCAATAGCATGGGCTGAAGGAAGTTCTGCTTTTAAAAGCATGAATTGGAACTGAGGTCCCCCAGCTTCCCTCAGGCAGGTGACAGGACTGGTCCTCCAGCCTGGAGACACAGGCCCTCACCAGGAGGTGGGATCCCCACATTCTGGCTCCTGCTTCAGCAAACGCCCTCACCACTGATTCAAAACTGAAAATCTCTGCTGGGGAGATGATGACACCTAATCCCAGAACCCCTCCTGGACAGTAGTTTCACCATTCTCTTCATCTTCTCAAATCAGTGAGAAAAATTAACTTCCTGAACCTGAAAACTATCCCAGTTTTATTGAATAGTGCCCTCCTTCTGCTCTGCAACTCTAACCCTTCATTTCCCCGAACTCAAATGTTTCAGTTCATCTTACAGATAGCTTTTCATTTAAGCTTTCTCCTCTTCTCCTATTTTTCCACTTCACTGAGACAATGCAAAACATTTAATTTTCATTTGATAGGCAGGCAGGTTTGAAGAGTTCAGCTTCAGTAGCGTGAGTGAGGCAGAGCACAGAGTGTACGCTGACGTGGTTACATGCTTTTAAGGGATCAATAAAATATTGATTGTTTAACTATCGTGCTTTGCCATCTCTACCTCTTCCATGTTCTAATGTCACATTGGGCTAAACTTAAATACCTCAGGTGACATCTCCTTGCTTCCTCCTAAGGAGCGTTGTAAAATCAGTTTTCTCCTTGATCCCCCGTTCTGAGATAAGAGACAGATGTGACACAGAGCTCGCCCTTGAGCAAACTGCTTCTCTTCCACTGGGAGTACTGGGACATTAAGCCTTAGCCTCTAAGCTTCACTGAAATGTGATATATTTTAGTTTCAGAGTTGTACTAGTATCCAGGAGAAGCCACCACCAAAGCCATATCTCAGATTAGGAGTGCAGTGAGGCTTTGTAATCTCAGCTTAACTCCTACTCACACTGCATCACAGGCTCTTTAGTTCCCCATGTGCATTTATGGTTTATATTTACATAGCATAATCTTCTTATTTTTAAAAGAAGAGAGGCAACTTTCAAGGAGCTTGTCATATTATGTTTTGTTACCCGTTGTGTAGTCTTATCTTTCACATGAACTGATTCTTATCCCAAGTGTAGGAATGTAAAACACCATCATCCTGATCAGAAGCAAAGTCTGTGAGCAGCACGCTATACTCTCATTTTCCTGAAAAAGGGAAGAAGGGCAGCCTGGAGAGGCTGGAGAAGCTGCAGGAAGTCAGGTGGGTTTCACGTTGCCACAGACCCCCTGCAGGTGCTGTGACATTCTGCTTTGTCACCACCACGTTGTGAAGTTGTGCTTGAGGAGAGGAAGTAAAGGTTTTCCATGTCCCCCATACAACCTGGGGGACACAATCAGGGCCTCAGGCACTTGAGATCCAGTTGGGAACAGTTCCCAATGCAAAGCATACCCTAAGAGTAGACATTTCAATGGTGCTGTAAAGTTTTTCTGTTATGACAATGACTGTACTTGACTACAGCGTACAAATTTGTTTAATTGCTCAGAATTAAGCAAACAAAGGCAAAAATCCCTCTCTTCCTGTCTCCATGAGAACTCTTCTCTCCTTTCTACTCTCTCTTATGCCTTTGTAAGGCGTCTAGTCTGCAAGAATTACTAGTCCCAATATTCACTTAAATTTGCCCAGGTGAAAAGATAGATGATCCTATACCACAGGCATAGGCTGAGACATTAAAAATTTATATCAAGAAAAGAAAACTATTTCCTTAGCAACTGAAGAGTGCAGCAGACACTTCAGTGGTTAAGTACACATAGAAATAATACCAGACTCCACAAAGAGAGTATTTCAATATAGTGGAAACAGTCATTTAATGGAAAATGCTATTTTAAGATCCAAAAAAAGAGTGTGTTATCCAAAATAATGTTAGTTGTGGATCTAAACTCAAGGAAAGACAACACCAGACATGGCCCAGTGCATCCCCCTGAATCTGAGTAAACAATGCTTAGATCGATCTGTTATGTGTGCATACCTGACAAAGACACAGCTGGACAATCTAACAGAGAGCTCAGAGAAAATAAAAAGTGTTTGCACAAACAGCAAACCATGCCGAAGAATCTCTTCCCGACATTGTTTTCAACTAAGAGGTTACAATCCTTGGAAACACAAAGCAGTCATCATTATATAACCAGCACCAGCGACTGAAAGCTGGATTTTGGCAATAGCTTCATCGTCCCACGGAAATGAAAAGTGCTCTTAATTTTTCACATAACGACATCCTAATCAAATGAACTGCTTTTAAGACCATCTCCCTTACTGCATAATAACCCCATTTCTCATGGGAACTCATCCACCAGTTTGAATTTGCCACCTAACTTCTGTGCACCCACTTCCTTGCTGCAATCACAACCCAAGAGCAGGAGGACCCGAGCCATCGTCGTGTCATTCTAATCACAGACTGTCCGGGGGCTGGGAAGGACTAACAGGTTTTAGAGGACTCAGAGGCTTGTCAAAGATGCATCTCATCCTCCACCCCTGCTGTCCTCTCAAATGCCGCTGAACTCTCCCAACATGCATCTTTATCACCACTCTGCCCACAGCACAGATTTATATCAGGCTTTATCTGGCTCTGTGCTACTGATCGCACAGGGGCCTCGCTGCAGAGGTTTTGGCACCAGATTCATGAAAAGAAGCTACAGTGCTTTCAGACTTACAGCAGGTTTTTCAAAAGTCCACAGGACAAAACATTTTATCTCGAGATGAAACGGCACAATTCCTACAACTCCTGGCATGGGGACTCCACGTTGACCCCGCCGAAGCAAGCCTGCAGCACATACATGCACCTGGGCAACTCTGCACAAAGCAGGTTTGCATGCTTTTAATTTACCCATTTCCCAACACTTGGAGCCACCATTATATACCAAGTAAAATCTAGAGAAACTTTAAAGATGTGACTTCTAACCCTCCCTTCATGATTTTCATCTAACGCTGCACTTTCTAGCAAATATTTGACTGCAAAGGCACAGAAGGGGCAAAGAGATGGTGCATTCATTACACCAGCACACTGGCAAATTTGCTTCATATTCAGATGGAAACCATTTGGCTCAGAAGTGTCATTGCATAGTAAATCAGCTGTAATTTCCATTATTCTCATTGTGCTAGAGGGGCATCCAGCCCAAAACGCCTGTTTGGCTGAAGTGGATGGAACCACCAGGCAACTGCTGGATCCAGCTTTTGTTCTTCAGTGACAGAAGGCTCTAGAAAATGCTGTCAAGGAGGGCATGGCAGTGCTGGCAGAGATCATTTAATCTCCCTTAACTCTGAAACCTGGTCACTTATAACGTGGATCTGATGCCAGCTCTCAGGACAAGAGTCCTCCTGGCAGGATGCCAGTACTGGAGCATCTCTTGATGCGCCGCACGCTTTCATTACGTGGGAAAGCTGTCCTCCAGCCCAGTGGTGGGAATGAGCTGCCCCACTGTGCTGCTTGCCTGGATGCCTGTTCCCACCCTCAGAGCAGAGCCCTCACCACCCCCAGCCCCACAAGCAGAGGGTGACACATCAATGTGCAGGGTAAGTGTGGTGTCCTCGCTGCAGGGCAGCATGGAGAGGGCGAGGCAACATGCTCAAGGGCTCTCACTGCCTCCAAAAAGTGTCTGAGAACAGTGAATACACTGCCTGCCTTTGCTCTCTCAAAGCCAGGTCTTGCACCAAAAGAAGTCAAGAATTAAAATACTTGCCAACAGCCCTCTTCTCTCTCTCTCTCTCTGCTCCCCAAAGCTCAGCAGCAGAACAGGCAGGGCACAAAAATCTTTTTCCAGCACACGAAGTTGAACCCATAAGGCCCCTCTCTCATGCACAGACAGTAGGGAGTGCTGGAGATCACCAAATTCACCTGCAGCCCATTTCTCTCTAAACACAGTGCCAGGCCCGAAACTTCTTAGAAGAGTCATTAAAAAAAAAAAAAAAAGGAGTTTTGAAAACTAAAATAATTAAAATCAATATATTTGACCTCTCAGATCCTAGAAGGCCCTTGGGAAGATTTTTCAGAAGTGTCCTATGCTGCTGAACACAGGCACTGGGAGGAGCAGGAGCTGCCTGCATGGGTGTGATGAGCAGGGTGGTGGGAGGTCTGCAGGCAGATGTGCAGACCCTGGCAGCACATGAGCTCAGCTGCTAACAGGCATTCCCATGCAGGCAGATGCAATAACTTCCCCAGCAGCTCCAAGCTATAAAGTATGGTTCACTTGTGATATTGGACTAAATGAAAACACCCTTTGAACAAGTGGTGCTCAGGAATCTTCTATATTTTATTTGCAAATTTACTTTCCCCCTCCTCAAACAATCTGTCTTACCCAGTTAGGAAAAACTCAATCCAGCTGCTATTAGATATTTTCCTAACAGGAAAGTTTGGCAGATCTAGCATTTGAAACAGATTTTGTCTTTAATATTCCTTTTACTTAGCATTTGCTGTTTCATACATGACTTCTTAGGAAATGTGGTTTATTAATAAAGAGGATTATTTCTAGAACATTAGTTTGCATTAAACCAGCTAAAATTCAAAATGCTGCTCTTCAAAATCACCATCCTCAGAACACTACAAATTGAAAAGCTGTTGCTTCAGTAAGTCATGCAATTTTTTAGCTTTTATCTTAAATATGACTATGTATCATCACCTGCTCTGCAACCCAGCTGCCCCAGCACACTGTCTGGAACTCAGTTTGCTAAAAATAAGAGTTACAGCAGCATCTTCTGATTTTCCTTACTTTGCTTTTTTTCTTTTTTAATACACTTGTAGCATCTGCATCCAACCTTCCAATCTTGTTCAGGTGCAGGGGTGATTAAAAGAAGATCCTTTTAACTTTGTTATTAGGACTTCTCCCCTGTGAGAGGCCCACGTTTGCTGCTTAAAGGGTGTAGAGCTGCCCGTGCACAGCTGGCTGCCTGATGTGCAGACCCAGAAGGACTCAGCAGAGGCACAGGATGCTGCCATCACTCCCCGTTAGCTGAGTCAAATTACTTCACAGGGCATATTGTAACTAATCAGCACACAAACCTCATCTTTGCCCAACTCAGGAGAAGAGGATTCCCCAGAGGGAAGGCAGAAGTTTTTCTGTCTTAATAGATGCTTGGCATATCATATTGCATTTGATTATCTCCTTAAATACACCATTTGCTGGATACATCTACCATATCCGAACTTTGAAGCAGCAGTCATCAGGCAGACAAAACAATTCAGATAAAGAGGAGAATACTTTTAGCCCGTGCCTTGGGGGCAGGGAGAATCTAGGCTCGTCTCTGCATCACATCCAGCTCTGAAAACACTTGGTCCTTGTGCCCGCATTGGTTATTGAAACTGCATCTTGCCAAATGATCTCCAGCCCTGGTGCTAAAGCAGTGAGTCACTCTCGACTGCCCGAGATTTTCCAAGGCATTTACACGCTTCAATACAACATTCCGTGCTTGTTCTCAGAGAGGCTTCTTCACGTTCAGACCTGTTCAAGGACAAACCTACAACAAGCAACTACTGACAGCAAAGCAGGGCTGAGACACCCCAAAATTTGTTGTTGCTGTTGGCTTTGTAGTTGGTTCTATTTTTCAGTGTCAGAGGCTGAGCACTACCACGTTAGTGCTGCATCCAGGACTGGGCTGGGCTCACAACCCTGAACGGGAGGCAGGGCGAGGAAGCCGTGCAGGGACTCTGCTGCCAGGTTCATGCAGCAATTCACTGACCAATCACCACCTCTCAGATGTGAACCTCTACTCGACCCCAAAGAAGCGGGAGTACGATGGCAAGGCTGCTCAGTGTGATGGCAAGGCTACCTCAGGAGACACAAAGAAGCCTCCTGAACTGCAGGAAAACACTTTGATGGCAGTGGCGACACCTGCCAAAGAGATGAAATCACACTCCAACAGACCACATTATCCTTTCTCTACACACAGACCATTAATTCTCCTAGCTGCAGTCTGGCATGATGATGACATATCTATTTTATAGAAAGGGAACAAAAGACAGAAGAAAATAAATTATTTCTTAAAAGCTGCCAGAGACATCTTTTTGCAGAGATGTGGACGAGTATCTCCCAAGTCTCATATTAATACACTGCACAAAGGTTGCTCTTCCTCTTGTAGGCTTGGACTAAGTGATCAGAAGTTTTCTATGATAGCAGGCACTTATTGATACCAGGCACTGCAGAGGTCCTGCAGGACCTAAGCACTGCAGAGTGTCTACAGACTGAGGCACGGATAGGGCGATCCAGCCACGCCTCGCTGGGTTTGTAGATAGCCACACGCACAGGAGCTAAACTCAGAGGGCTTCTGGCTAACCAAAACGCCTCCAAACACAGCCACAATTCACAGACCAAGCACCCAAGTGGAATATTGACTGGCCTGTGTCCTCACTTTGACTGCAGGAACAAATCAGGCAACAAATCTGCAAATGCCTCATACACTGCATTGAGATGTGTTTTGCATGTAAGGGAACCAGGACTGGCATACTTCAGACTCCCTGCGGCTGATGGCAGCATCTCATCTATTTTTGGTTTTTGCTGATTTGCTCTGACCAAAGGCATGAGGGTCAGGAGTCAGGACAGAGCTGTGCTTACTACTGGGAAGGTCAGGCACTCCTGGGCAGTGCAGGATGCAATGGGAAAATGCATCACCTCTGATGAGGGCATTGCTCCAATGAGGTCTTTTAAACTCAGATGGCTGTAAAAGGAGACCTAAATGCCTGAACAGGCTGCGGTGACAGTTCCACTTTCTCCTTTATGTTCTCAAAGCTGAGATAGGGTCTGCACTCCGCTGCATGTCTTCCCTCTTCCCACACTTCCCTGCCAGATTGAGCCCTAAATTTTGTGTCTAACTATAGCTGATGGCACCCTCTTAGCACTGGCAGTTTTAGGCAACAAGCAGATGTCACCATGGCTCTAACACATTGGTGGACATAGCTTTACAGCATCATGGTTTTGTTGAAAACATCTCCAGTTTGTATTAGTATTACAAAACCAAGCAAGTAGAATAGAGACAAAGTTTGAAGTGTTTAAGAGATAACAAATTCTGCTTCACAACACCCAGGAAATATGTGTCACAAGCAAAAGCCTCAGAAAATCAAAGCCTGGCCTCAGCTGAGGAACCATGCGTACCATTTCATTTCCTGGCCACTTTCTGTCAATTCTATAAATACCTTGTCTCCTGCACTCTGTCATATATAGGAAATGGTCCCAAAATCAACACAAAAATAGCAGTCAGAAGAAAAAGCCCAAACAAACCCACAAATAATTCAATTAAAGTTAGCGTCAAATTTTTACAGGAGTTTTGCTACTGAGATGAATCACCATACTTAAACCCCTCCACAGGACAACTACAGCATCTCTCTTAACTCTTTAGGTCTTCTCTCCCTATCTAAAAAGATCATTTTTTAAGATTAGGCCTAGATTTAAGTCCAGCTGTAGTGTCTAGGTCACTAAAGATGTTTGGGTATGCTCCGGGAGCTCCAGCAGTCACTGTCCTCCTCACAGAAGGCTCCAAGACAAGAGCATTCCAAAGTTCCCACTGATGCAATGAGAGTGAGGAGGAAGACAGAAGGTGCATGTGAAGCCCCTCATTCCAACTGGAAAACTAAGCACTGTCAAAAAAGCAATCTTCCTGCACACATGAGAATCAGTAAAAAATCCCAGTAAAGTACATACTTCAGGATTTGATCTAAAATTTATAAGTGACAGCAACAGCAGTGAATTTCACCTTTTTTGCAGGTTTGTTGGTTTTTTGGGGGTTTGGTTTTTGGTTTTGGTTTGCTTGTTTGTTTGTTTTTTGGGTTTTTTTACTGCTGATCTAGGCTGTGGAATAAGCCTTGGTCTCTCAAACACCTTTTACCTGGGAATCTTAAGTAGATTCAACTTTGTAACAGCTTCTGAGGCAATGAAAACACTGCTTTTGCTACCTGACTGGAGAGTAAAGAGAGTGAATAATCAGCCCAGCCTTTAAACTAGATGCCTGCAGTAGAAAGAAAAGCAATCCTTGTTTTCCCAGCAGTGCAGGATGTTTATTGTAAGAATAAATGTTCAAAGGAGTCACATATGCTTGCAGAACAGTTATAGATGGTGCATTGAGTTACCAGTGCAGTAAATGAATTACTTTGACTTGTGTAACACAACAGGAAGAAGAGATCCCTACTTTTAGTTCACTGTGATGGGCTGCTTCCAGGCAAAACCAGAGACATGGCGGTAAAGCATTAAACTGCTGCTACCATCATAATGGAAAAGTTAGGGCATTAATTTGACCGTGCTTTACCAGACCTATGTACAGATAAAATAATTCACTTCAGGTAAATGTAAATGGATTTCACTCCCACTACGGTGTGCAGGTCCCACGAATTTCCATTACTGTAGAGAAGCTCATATGGCAAGGTGAAATTTCTCAGGTAGAAAATACTGCACCTATAAAGTGTGCAATTTCAGAGATCATAGAATGGTTTGGTTTGGAAGGGGCCTTTAAAGGTTGTCTAGTTCCAAAGCCCTTACCATGGGCAGAGGCACCTTCCACTGGACCAGGTTACTCAGAGCCCCATCCAGCCTGACCTTGAAAATTCTGGGAATGGGGCATCTACAACTTCTCTGGTCAACCTGTCCCACTGCCTCACCACCCTCACAGTGAAGAATTTCTTCCTAATGTCTAATCTAAGCCTAGCATCTTTCAGTTTGAAGCCACTACCCCATGTCCTATCACTACCCGCCCTTTTTAAAAGTCCCTTTCCAGCTACTGGAAGGTGCTCAAAGGTCTCTCCAGAGCCTTCTCTTCTCCAGGCTGAACAATCCCATGTCTCCCAGCCCATCTGCACAGGAGAGGTGCTCCAGCACCCTGATTATCTTTGTGGCCTCTCTGGACTCATTCCAACAGGTCCAAGTCCTTCCCATGCTGGAGGTCCCAGAGCTGCAAGCATTGTCTTTCCATCACCAGAAGATGATGCTTCAGCTTCTGAGTGCTGAGGCATCCCAGCAATTTCAAAATCAAAACCAGTTTGATTTACAAGCTTAAACAGCTAAATTCTCAACGGAGCTGAACACCCTCAGCCTCCCCATTGCTCAGTGGCTACACAGAGTGCTCATCACTGACCTTAAGCAGTTTCTCAGCCTCTGAAAACCCCCCAGGCATCCCTCCCCTCACACACACACACGGAGGCAGGCTCAGAAACTGCACTGGGACGAGGCTCAAGCAGACCTGCAGCGTTAAGGAAGGAACCTCAAGCTCTGGTTGCCTCTGACAACCCTCCCGTCTACCTCGTTTCTTATGAGAGCCCTTCCCTCCAGCCCAGGGCTCCTGTGCTGATGAGCAGTGCTGAGTACACCAGCTGCTCTTTTTCACAGGGCTTTGCATGACCTGTCTATCAGCCAGCAGCATCCACACCCTGCACAGCCAACAGAGCCATTTCCTCATGGACTTTCTGTGTTGCAGGAGCTTTATCCTTTCCAAAGATTAATGAATTCCCTTTTACAGTGCCCTGTGACATTTTACTACCCAGTTACCCACAGAAGAAGGATTGCACATCTGCTCCTAGTACGTACTCATGCTTTATAATCAAGCCAGATTGTTTCTGTAACATCAATACACGCAGTTCATCCCTTAACTTAAATCAATATGGATCAAAACAGGTTATGACTTCTATGCAAAAAAAAAAAAAAAAGGTTTGAGACAGTCTGTGAACAGCTGTATGGATTTTGTTGAGCCTGAAGGATGACTTTGTCGAAAGCATGGAAAGTTGCACATTTTCAAGTAGTCAGAAAAGAATGGAAATGTCATCAGCTAGTGTCAGTGCAAGTGCACCTCTCAGGAATGCCAGAGACCAAGTAGGACTGGGGAAATGATTAAAGCATACTGCAATGCAACACTCACACAGACACCTCTACCCAGACACCTCTACCCATACTCCTTTTTATATATATATATAGAGAGAGAGAGAGAGAGAGTAAGAATTTAGGGCGAAACCATCAAACTATACCATGATCTGTCTTCTTGTAAGATAGGTGTTCGTCTCTTTTCTAGGCAGCTCTTTAGGAAGAGCCAGATATGAGGAAGAAACAGCAGTTGGAAGCAAGGGATTTCCTGAGAATAAGAATTCTATTTTCAAGAAATCTTAAAAACATCCAAGAGAAATAAAACTGTATGCACATTGACCTCTTTTTTTTTTTTTTTTTTTGTAATGCGAACCAGCCCTTGAAAATAAAATAATTTAAAAAACATTCTCCAAAAACCTTTGCATGCCAGGGCAGTAGAAATTTTCCTTAAGTCTAAGGAAAACTGAGCCAGAGCATACCTATTACTCAAGAAAATGTGGCTTCCGAAATGTCTGCTTTACCAGTTTGATGCATTTACATTGAAGAATGTTAAAAGCCCTGTGCAACGGAACAGAAACATAAGAGGCATGAGTCAGCAGTAGGACAGGATCATCTTTCTTTTGATTTAAAAGAGCTTGAAGAAACTCTGAAACACAGAAGCATTCAGATGTAAGCAATTTGAGGAAGATTATAACTTTTCTCAATCTATACAGTGGGGACTGACCAGACAGAATTAATGGGTGTTTTGCAAAAGCCCTGCAGTCACAGTAAGATGATTCATGCTACATTGTTCTTATACAGCACATGTGTATGGAAATCTGTATGTCGTATTTAAATGCCACAATACATTCACGCTGTACGCAAGACTTCATGGGATCAGAGCAAGGAAGCTTTCCTACACTGAAAAAACATCATCTGTATTTTATTGTAATACAGCTGGTACCAAGAAAGAGCAGTCTGACATGCCCATACTGTGTAAAGCCACCCTCACCCTGAAACGAAGGAATTGCCAGCTTTCCAACAGGTACCTGCTGTAACTCTGCATTATGGAGATGAGATGGGGGCTAATGGGGATTTCATTCAATGAGATGGCTAATGGGGATTTCATTCAAAACAGGCAGTGAGACACCACTGAGCTCCAGTAAGGAGCTACTTCTAGTGCTGACAACAGGATAATGGAAGAATATCCTGGACAGATAATTTTTTGAGAAAAAACTCCCAGTTAATTTTTTCTGTTGTTTCTTTAATGTACTCAGCTCATTTCAGATGTTACAGAAAGGCCAGATTTCTGAGACTGGCCACACAGAACCACAGGTTTCCTCCGGCTCCGGACTTGTTCCGCCACCAGTGGCATTCATAGAATCATACAATCGTAGAACAGTTTGGGTTGGAAGTGGCCTTTAAAGGTCACCTAGTCTGACCCTCCTGCAGTGTGCAGGGACATCTGCAACTTGATCAGGGTGCTTAAAGACCTATCCAATCTGACCTTGAATTTTTCCAGGGATGGGGCATCTGCCATCTCTCTGGGAAACTTGTGCTAGTGCCTCACCACCCTCACTGCAAAAATTTCTTCTTTATATCTAGTCTGAATCTACCTTCTTTTAATTTAAAACCATTAACACATGTCCTGTTGCTCTAGGCCCTACTAAAAGATCTGTCTCCATCTTATATACCCCTATTCATATTCTCCTATTCTTATTTCTAGGAAAACACAGCTGGAACATCTCTATGAAGCATCACAACATGATTGCAACACTCCTCAAAGAAAACTGTAAGGTGGGTATGGAACAGCAGCCAAGCTTCTTAAGCCAGAGTGAAATTAAATGTGTGACAAAATGGCTGATCCTCAACATATCAAGACGGCAACATGATCGTTTGGCGCATTAGAATTACATTTCCAGAAGTCTATTTAATCCCTTACAGATGTCATTGCTTTGTTTTGGTTTTCCTGCTAGACTGAAATCAGTTATCTCATACATTTTTAATTATTTTGTCCAAAACAGAACTTATTCTCCATTGGTTCAATCACTCTTTACAATGAAAATTTTAGAGGAGATCATTTTGCCCTGGCTTCACTTCTTTAGTGCTGTGGGAAGGATGAGGATGCTGAAAAGGGGCTTATAAACCTGCTGTCAGCAGTGCAGGGCCTCCTCTGGTGACAGTGCTGTGACAGAAGCTACAGGCTGCCTTCCTGCACGGCCACTTGCCTTAGGAAAACTGCTCTGGGCACAAAACTGTGAAGGACACAGTGCTGCTACAGGTGGTACAAGGCCTGGGAGGTTGCCATGACACAGATAGGGCAATAGGTTTGCTAAATTTCACTCCGGGCCTTTCCTGCCCTTGAAATAGCCAATTTAGGAAGGCCAAACCCCCAGTCAAATCCCTCAGAGGTGCAGGCTCAGCATACCTTCAGTGAAATTACTGGAATTGTCGAAAGAGGAAAGCAGTCACCCAACTAACTGAAACTTCTTTCGGTAATAAGAATAAAACTATACAAAAATCTATCAATAAAAAAAAAACAACTGAGTAATTTTGGAAGATATTCAACCCTTATCTCACTTCAGAGCTTGGCATCATCACATTTCTCTTACCAATTTCTCCAAAGAAGTTTCACAATACTTTTTGTTATCACAAATATAAATATTACAAAATATCTTTAAAGCTTTAGTTGAAGTAACTTCCACAGCAAGCTGGAATTGGGAGGCCAAATGCTGCAAGCAGCTGTAGTTAGAGCCATACGGGAGTTCTGAGGACACCTGAGACACAGCACTTACAGGATTAAGTTCCCTACAAGTCACCAGCACGTCTGTTGAAGTGCTGCATACCTTTATAGCATAAGCTTTGAAAGGAAAAAAAAGGTTTTGTGGCAAATTAAAAGATTAAAAATTTCAAGTACCTGCCAGCATCTTACAGCGATGTTCAAAAGTTGCCTCCATGCAGTTATTATTTGCCTTTATTCACTGACCCACATCACTTCCTTACTGTGCTGGATTTCAAAGCCAATGAGAGCACAGCCTTTTCACATTCCCATTTTGCTCAGTCTGAATCTTTAAATGCCCCTATTTTACCATTCAAGATAAGTAAAGAAGTCCTACTGAATAGCAGTGCACAAATGAGTAATACTGCTGCCTATTGGGTTAATCTTTAATTTGTCTTCCTCACCTGAGGGATGCTTTCAAGCATCAGTCTAGGCTCAGACCTGCAGTGCCAACCTGCTACAAAATTAGCTCACTAAGATGCAGCCCAAGCCTGCATTTTGGAGAGATGTAACTCTAGGGAGTGAGAAGTAGTCAGGAACCCACCTAACCCGTTACCATTCTGTCCTGCCTTTAAAATCCTGTCAAAGCTGGTGAGGAAGGCAAGTGTGTGCACACAAGTGCTGCTCTGGGTCTCTGTTCTCATTCCAGAAAGGAGCTCTTTTGAGGTTTGCTGCTCCAAAGTGTAGCTGCAGATGTTCAAAATTTGGATGAGGGTCTCCTTGGAGTTTTTAAAAGTGCAGACATGGAGGGGTCTGGTTTGGTTTTGGTTTTGGTTTGTTGGGGTTTAGCATCTCTGGAAATCAGGTCCAAAACCAAAACACAGCACTAAAGAGGCATATGGATTTATCACGGGCTTGTGGCTTCAGAATCCAAAAGACCACATTAAAACACTTCTCACAGATACACATTGGATTTCCTGTGAAGTAGATAAAGTCTCATTCTTCTACTGTTCTGGTGACTCACGAGAATACAATGCCCATTTTCTTCATTTCAATGCTTTGGCATTTAAGCAGGTAAAAGATACTGCTCAAGCTCAATAAACTGGGACATATAGGCCCTATTGCTCATCCTTATGAGATGAGCAGAAAGGGTACGACTTCTTAACTTTTTTTTTTTATAACACTGCATTTGTTCAATCGCCCTGAAAAAAAACCTTCTCGTGCTTAAACTAGCAGGTGTTTTTCACATGATTTGTCCTCAATTCACACATAAGGCACAAGAAATGCCATTGCAAAGAACGTGGCTAGGACAGAGCAAAGTGAGGGGACATCACAATTGAAACAACGAGATTATGCCTTGCGTGCATGGCCCTTGTGTAAAAATACTTCATTCGCTTCTGCACGATGCTACCCCATAAAAAGGTCAGATCTACTGTATTACCAACCTATAAATAATTCAGGGTTATAAAGCTTCTTATCTGATGTTGAAAATGCAGAGGGCACACAAGAGTGCTTTTTGAATAAAGTCTTCATAAACCTTGCAGATCAGAGAATATTAAACTGTGCTGCCTCCACCCCAGCCCCAAAGAACGATGAGCTCTTCCTTTCACCCACCACGGGGCAGGTCCCTGGCAACGCTCGCACAAGGTCCCAGTGAAGATCCACTGCAAAGCAGCTCAGCCAGCCCAGCTCCCAACTCACAGGCTGAGTTCAGCACAGCCTAGGCTGGGCTCGAGAGCCAGAGGGAAACCTTGGATTTCCATGGCGGCTTTTTCACACCAGAATTTGTGCCAGCACAACAGAAGAGCCCGTGTTTTTCACAATGAGTTCTGGTCTAAACGCTCGGGAGAGAAAGATCCACTTTCTGTCACCACAGTGCAGACACAGATATTTATCAGAAATCAGGCTAATATTAACTCCATATGTCCATGCTCTAAGCCCCTACACTGCTGCACCTGAAACTGAAACGTGAACACATTCTGCTGACAGCTCTGGTGCCACTATCCGTACATTGCAATTTTCATGTAATGTTGCAACTTGCTTTCACTAGTTCCCTTAGCAGAGAAATTTTAAAGAGTGGCATCAGAATTTTTGTTTTCACAACTATTCCAAATATTTTAGCAAATGGCCTTTCAATTTGTTGAAGTAGACATGATGTTCAACATCAACAGGCTAGCCATTTTAGAGTATTTGTCATCTTCTGAAAATCGCCAACAAGAATTAAATCATCTTTCTTTTTTTACTTACTTGTGACTTGGAAAATTCATTCTGATTCTGTATAAAACAAAGAATGAAGGAGATGGCTTTGAACATGACTGGACTTCATTAGCTAAATCAAAGCTAATTGCTTTTCTTTCTCGATGATGCTTTAAAATATTTGCAATAAAGCAAAAATATACCCTTAATCTGTTTGAACCATTTTTCTTCTTTATATATTTTCCCACTGTTTTTATGGATTAAAAAAAATGCTTCAAGATGAAACATCTGTTTGACCTTAAAGCATACAATCTGTCCATTGTCTCCTATGGAAAGCAGAAATTATATTGATTTTCCAGCTTTTTTCCCTTCTCTGCAATGGAAAATTGAAAATTACTTCAGCATGCTTAGACCTTAGCCTAGACTTGCATGGCCCAGCTGGCAATTCTGTAGGACACATTGATTCTTCGGGATTTTTTCTACCTGTGCAACTATCCTCTCCCGAGAAGAGACTGGGAACAGCTGCAGGGGACGGCTGCTCAGCACTGACAGGTGACTCTGTGTTTTCCTACACCCCAAACTACAGTCACACATCCACTTTGGTGGCAGGAGTGGGGTTATGATGCACCTGAGGTGCAGCCCAGCACCAAACACATCAGTGGGAATGTGGGGGGAGATGGAGGGGAAGCACAATCCGTCTCCAACAACTCATGGGGGTGGATCTGCAGTATTTTATCTGAATATGCCACTATCATGACTGACTGTTTAAATATCTGCTGTGTGCTCTACAGGCATGCAAAAAGCAAAATCCTTGGTTTAAAAGACAGTGTGCTGTCCTGTCCCATACAGCTACCACACAGAGAGCGCCTGGAATTGCCTCCTCACATCTTTGAGCACAAGTGTAGAGAAATGAGCTGCCTGCCTACCCGACCAGGGGCAGAACATGAGGGAGCCAGTCCCTACCTCCTACTCTTATGAACCAGCCACCCAACACAACGGGGGAAAACCCCACTAGTCAGGTCAAGTAACAAACGCAACGCTTCTCCTGGAGGCTGCAAATCACAATTTTCTCAGAACAAAGAGGAGAGGTGATAATTTTTTTTTGGATGGCAAATCCTTTCTAAGGTGCTGTGAGGAGGAGCAGCACAGCTACATACTGCAATTTATAGAAAGATGATGAACTGTGACCAAAGCCCCTACTCCCCAGGTTAAATCACTGCTTCTACAGGACTGAATTCTACCAGAGACCTACCGCAATCAATCACATTCTCAAAGAATTAGAACCCCAGAACAAACAGTGGCAGGGCAGCATCTGAAATGGGAAGAGGAAAAGGAAGGAAGCCTACAAGGAGCAATTGTCATGACTTTCATTTTCTCAGTATTATTCTTCCTTTTCACTTGTTTATCTTGTTCCAAAATTCTTATTTCTCATACAAAACAGGAAAGTGGGTCCCAAATGCATTATATAAGTGCGTCAATAACACAGTCTTAAAAATTTAAAATGAGTGCTTACAATGTTGTTTTCATTTTATTTTGGTGAGAGAAGTAATTAATATTAATGCAGGGAACACAGTATCATTTTACATTCATTTTGTTAGCTGTTAAATTGCTGTGCATCCCCCACTCACTCTTATTACTCATCGCTATTTTCCTGCTCCCGTGGTAGCTGTAGGAGTGAACTCTTGGCTGCTGTCTGTCCACAGCACGTAGCTGTCTCTCAGGCAGCTTAGGAGCGTTAGCAGTCATGCTCTGATAAATCTGCCACGGTAGGAACAGGATTTGGTCTTATGTTACTTTAGCAGGATCAGAACTAAGCCTTGAATCCCCGCATATGTTACACACACACACACACACACAAATGGGCCAGAAAGCAAAATACCTCCAGTGCTTCCAGAGCCCTGCAGCACCTCAGGTTTGCACCGTTTGTTATAAAGAGTATGAGGCAATTCCATGAACAGGAGCCCTGCATTGTGTGAGTCAGGGAGCAGGGATGGACATGGAGTTCCAATAAATGGGACCAGAGGACCCCACCACGGCAGAGCCAGGGACATTGTGTCCACCCAGGGATGCTGAGCACAGGGCATCGTGCCAGCAGACTGACCTGTCTCCTTGGCTGCTGCCACACACCAGGGACTGGCTGAAGTAAAGGTGATTGCAATGCCCAGCAAGCAGCCAAAAAGCACCAACAACCCCTGAGAAGAGTTCTGCGGGGGCAACTGTGGCAACAGCACAGACTGGGTCCTGGGCTGCATGAAGGCCTGACGCTTTCCAGGAGGCTTTCTCCTTGAGTCCCTGTACTGAATGCCTGCTTTGGCAGCCCTGGCCAAGCCTCCTTCCAGGTGCATGGGAGAGAAGCACAAAGGGACACAACCTGCATCAAGCCCCTTGTGTGTATATACCCTGAACCCATGATTTGGGGAACAGGAAAGCTTCCCATGCTCACCACGGCCACGGTGATTAGTTTTGCCTCAGAGAGCCAAACCTCACCTATCCAGCTGCAAAGACATGGCCCCTTCCACATGCTACAGAAAGGGTGTGAAAGCAAACAGCATGTTCTTGAGATCCCACAGCGCAGGACAAAATTTGCCTTGAGGACTTCCATTGAAGCTTCCTGTCATTCTCCAAAGACAACTGTGGCTTCGTGTCACCACAGACAAGTGTGACCCCCAGGTGGGGCAGAGCTGCAGTTCCAACGTGAAATAACAACTGGCCATAGCTACAGGTATCCCTTATTCCACAAAAGCAGAGCTGTACAGAGATAAGCTATCACAGCAATATATAAAATAGAAAAGCCTATTTTGTGCAAAGCACGCAGCAACAGAAGGGTGTAATGGACACATCCAGTGCTTTGTTTTCAAAGGAAATCTAATTTTTTGACATATTAAAGTACTTCAGAAGACAAAGGTAAATCCTCTGTCACCTCTAATCAGATGCAGATGCAACTAGAGAATGAGCAATGACACCAATGAATGTAAAATCTAGAGCAGTTTAACTGCTTAGCTGAGTGGACAGTCCCCCTGAACATTTGGGAATCGTGCTCTTTTTTCAAACCTAGCTGGTAACAGGCACATAGGCAAGACACAGGAGAGAGACTTCTCTTGGCCTTCAGTGTCTGGCTATGCTACTCAGTTATTAATAATTCTGCAGTGACTTGTGAAACTTAAGCTGTCCGAACAGTTAAACTTTGCTGCAACATCATGGTATTGGGAATTTACTGTTTCCTCATTATAAGGAAATGTATTAATAACGCATTTTCTAAATAAAAATGGGATAAATAGATGGAAGTAGTCATTGGAACCACTATTTAACATTTTGCCTTAATTTTTCTTGGTCTTAAACCCCTCATTTACAAGAAAAGAGGGAATGCTCTTAGATGGCACACCCCAGGCACAGAGCTGGCTTGGAGGCACATGCTCTCCCATAGGCAGTGCCTGATCTCTGTTCTCTCCATTAAGACTAAAACTGCCATGCAACCAAACCAGACATAAGCAGCAAATGCCTGATGATCCACTTGCAGTTACACTTTGCACATTAAAGGAACTATTAAAGAAAAATAAATAGTCAGAAAGGGGCAGTTTTAGAGTAGGAAAAATGAAACTTTTTAGGCTTCCCTTCCCCCAAAAAAGCTATTTCTGGCTTTGCTTTAAAAGTGGCTGAAAGATGTCAGACATGCAAATTCCTTCCCCCAGCATCAGCTCCAAGTGGAGCAGAGCTGCAGCAAAAAGAGGAGCAGAGCCCGAAGCCGAGCATCTGCTGCGTTAAGTGGGAGCTCTGCAGCCTCCACAGCTCTCCTCGCTCCTTCCAGCCCCCTCTGCCCTGCACCCCCCGCCTCTCCTGTGAGCCACTGCTGCAAGACACGGGCCCTCATTCTTTATTTCTCCTTCCAGTCCTGCAGCAGCTTTCTTGGAGCAGAGTCGACTCCTCTGCTGGAAGGTGTACTGCTCTCCTGAATTAGGAACATCCATCTCCCACATGGCTGTCAGACAAAGCCTGGAATATTCCAGGTACTCTTCTGAGTAAGAAAACACTGAGCAGTTGGCTATCACTGCTACAAGAGAAACTGCTACTGGATTGGGGAGCCATTTGGGGAAGTCTCAAAGGGTCAGCAGAATAAGGGCAAGCAGAAAAGAGAAACTCAGCTCAATCTCATTTGTAAAGCCCTGTGCTGAGTATTGCTGCACTTGCTGCGTTCTTTTGGGACCTGTGCGTCTGAAAGGGTATGACATACACTTACTTTTCTCCAGAAGGCACCTTCTCAAGGAAAATGCTCACTGAGCTCCAAGTTAAGAGAGTGTGACTCCAGTTACCATCACTGTCACAAACAACATTCATTAAAATGTTTGTGCAGTTCATCACGTCAGCCACCAGCTGAACACCCCCTCCCACCTCTTCAGAAAGCAGGAAAGGCTCATTCTGTTTCCGAGGAAAGCAGCATCAGTGTTTGAACTCAACAACAGCAAACAATACTCACGCCTGTAGAAAAGCAGAGGCAAATCTCTCATGTCACCTGTGTAAGCAGGCAGTATCTATCTAACCATGAGGCCACACAGTTCCTTCAGTCCGTCCCCTCAAAAAACCTGAGACATGTCCCTGCTTTCCAGCCAACTCCGGTGAGATGCTTCCCAGCCTTCCCACAGAACATGCAAGCTCTTCTTTTCAGCTCAGTGGCAGGGTTTTAGGGCATGCAAAGGCTTTAGACACTGCTTTTGTACAACAGAATGGACCATTAGTGTCCTTCTCCACGTGCTGGCTTCTCAAATATGTGCTACAGAGATGTTCTCAACAACTAAGGACTGACGTATTTTGCTTAAAAACAGGACTGAAAAATTTTGATGAAAATTTGTTTCTGCTTCTCGCAGGAGGCATTTTCAGAACCACGGCACTGGTATGGCAAAGCTGCCCACAGTGAGCTTGCCACGTAACGGCAAAACAACAGGAAAGAGGATGTTAGTGGAAAAACCCCACAGTAGATAACCTTCCACAATAGGCAATACCCATTTGTATGAGAAACTGTAGCTATCCCTTTAGTGCAGACCTCAAGGAAGACAAGAACTGGCCTGGCTGGAGAAAATTGAGTACCCCTATCTGAAAGGTCAAGAGGAACCATCCACTGACACATAGCTCAGCACCGAGTCAGTACCTGCCACTGAGATTTCATTCAAATAATTTGATAAATAACTGTATACACGTCACTTCTGTTGCATTAGTCAAGCTGACAGCTCTTGCTTATAAAATATAAATAAGATAGATAACAACAGGATTAGTTCAGTTTCATCTAACTCAGCACTGTTAATATCTTTTCATAAAAATGCACTCAGGAGTCTGCCTTGCGATCATCCAGGCATAACTTTGTTATCATGAACTAATTATTATAGACAGTTTGCAATGGCTACACATTTCTGTCTCTAGTAAACAGATTAAATCCCTGAAAGATGTCTACAGCAATAATCATGCAAGACTGTTATGGTGAAAACTCCATTTGCTAATCTTTTCCCTTAATGCTCTGAATATCACAAGCAACTGATTCACTGGTGAGGCTGCCTGTAGGACTACCACAGAACATTCCAAGAACCGTGTCAGAGGGGAAAATGCTGACACCTTTCATGGAAGAATGGGAAAAATACAGCCTCGGTTGTGCTATTTTTACCTCACCATGACAAAACAGTATCTCAGTGCTACAAGACACACCAAGTTAAAGAAAGTTCATTGTCTAGCGCTACACACGTGATCAAAACCAACAAATATGAGCTGACATACAGGACAAAAGAGAGTGGACAGCCCACAGTAATGCAGCAGCAGCATTGCCAGTGACCTACCTGCCAATGTGCCATGATGGAAATGAAAAACCCCATCTCAGTGATGGTTAACTTTCTACCTGGGCCTCACCGCTCTCCTGTAAATTCTTTCCTGGAATTTACTGGAGTTGATAACCGCCAAAGAGGCAGAAAGCAGGCACACCACCCATACAAACCTTTTCCAAAGCAATTCTTTGCTTCTGGTGTTTTGGCAGCTCCAACTGAGTGACAATAAATCACAGCTGTTGGCTGAGTCAAGTGTTGCTTTAAATGCCATTGTCTGCAAAAACTCATACCAATTTACTGGTGCTATGCTCTGATGAATGGAAGACAGCAGTGTTGAAATCCATTTTAGAGTGACACCTTTACTGTCAGTATTTTGTAAACAATGTAGAGGCTGATCTGGATATCAAAGAGGAGCATGTAAATACTTTGTTACAGCATTTGCTGAAAGCATTTCGTAGATAAATAAGTAAATTATATGAATGTATATACATAGAAATTGCAATTAAAGGTCTTGGTTGATTTTTTTCAATCCCTCTGTTCTTTGAAGTAAAATTCAGTCTTGTAGAAACCTCACAGTATTGTGAGCATTTAATTGAAGATGGTTATTTTCCACCATTTGCTTTGATTATCTCCCACAGAAGCTTTGTTTTTCTCCTGGTGACAAAATAAACTAGGTGCAGAGTTACAGAAATTGGTGGTACATACCTGCAGAGCCCGAATTACAGATTTTCCCAATATTCAAAAAGAACAAAGCAGAAGTGGATTATGTACACAATGAACAGCTTTTTACCTTGATATTAACCTGGAAGTAGAAACCAGACTGGCTCAATAATCCAAGACACATAAAAGTTTCCTAAAGCCACTTTCATGAAGAGGACAAAAAAAAGAACGCAGTCGAGTATAATGGAACTTGGTTTTATCACTCAGCTGTCTAGAAATTACCAGGTACATTCACACTACTGTTGGAAAACCATTATCATTAACAACCATATCGATTCCCACTTACAAAGAAGTCTTTGAAAAAGATAATTGCCCAGCCCGACTAGACAATTCCCTTTTAACCACACACAGAAATACGCGGCGTCGCAACCCCCTACACAACAGCGCGTTCTCTACCTTTGCTGTGAGCGAAGATGCAGCAGAGAAGCACTCTGTCCTTTTGGGATCTGTGGTATAATTCATGTGATGGCACTGCTTTCTCCTTCAGTGCCCTCCCAGTGGGGCTTAGCACAGACTTGGAAAAACTGTATGTGGTATTCCTGTCTGCTCGAGCTTTGTGTCAACAAACTACATCCATCAAGAGCCTCTGTCTTAAGCTGTCAACCAACTAATGGTTCTTGTTTGGGGATATACCCTTCCCCTAAAAAAGGGGCTGTTGGTGTTGTTCTGCTGGTCCTTTGAAAGAGGAGACTGTGCTCGTTGAGGTGCTTTGCTGAAGGGAAAACTTTGTGTCACTCAGGAGTCCTGCTCAGATTTCATCAAAAGCTTGGAACAAATGGCGTGGTTGTGCCAAGAGTCTGGTTACAGGCTGGAGCAGACATCCAGAGAGGAGCGTAGCTGGTCAGGGGTGCTGAGCACACACGCAAAAAGGCAGAAGCTGTTGCTAATTTTATTGATCTTGTTGCTGGTCTTGTGCCTACTGCCTAGTCCTCAGATCAGTCTGTTCTGAGCCACTCGAGGGAGGAAGAACAGCTATCAGGCCAACACTTGACCCCACCTACACTCAATCAGCAGGCAGTATATGTTCTTCCAAAAGCAAGTTTTAAAGGAATTACAGATCTCCCTGTGACTGTCTCTTTTCTAGAAATAAAACTTCTGAGACATAAATGCGAAAGCACAAACCAGTAACAGTGTCACCATCTTCAACAAGGATAATTTGCCAGCAACGCCTAGACTCTAATTTGAGAAGGAAATAACATATTTAAATTACACTGCAGGTTCAACAGTTCATAACAGATTTCTCTCAACTGCTACGAGAAAAAGCTTTTCTCTTAGTTCTTTTATAATGCTTATTTGCCTTTTAACTAGTTTTCCTGCAGGCATAAACTATAAAGCCATAAAAGTGGATTTTTATACTGCCATATCTTAGAAGTTGTGTGTCTGCAGCTACCTTAATGTTATTCTTTATTGAAGTCAGCACCATCAAATTTATCCTTCCATCATTTGTAACCCTCACGTAGCTGATACAACTGCATGAAGATCCAAACACATTTATTTCCAATGCATCTACATTTGAGCCATTTATTTGCTTGACTGCTGACAGTCCTACACAGTAATAGAAAACATTTTTGATTAGCTGAAATAAAGCACCCTTCTAGCGAATGAAGTCTTGATGAGGGTGTCATTTTCTATCATTGACTGAATTTGTTGAAGTTCTCAATATTTAAAGTTGTTTAGACGGATTGTTCATCTGGGCTGAAATTTTATTCTTTTTACCTATTTGTAGTACAGTTTATAAATTACTTTGATCCTGAATGGAACATCTAGAATGAGGTAACAGAAATATTTCAGTTATTGTAGACTCCAGGGTTTACATTGTCTGCTTCGCTGTGCAGTATGGAGCCAGAAAGATCTTACTCCTTAGATTTTCTGGGATTACATTTTTTTTTTCTATTTTAAACCAAGATCTTGACTTCTGCCCTTGCTCTGTGTAACATTATCTACTCATCCTCCTACCCATTAGAGCCATTCAAAACTTACAGTTACTGCCCACACCATCCATCACCTGTGTCGATCCTCTCTGGTGATGCGACACAAACCAAACATTCTCCCTTTCTTCTTTTCTCCAGCCTAAACATCCCCAGCTCCCTCAGGTGCTCCTTGTAGGACTTACTCTCCAGACCCTTCACCAGCTTTCCTAAACGCTACACAGAGAATCAACAAAAATCTGAAAAGTGGATTTCCCAAATAATTCTATAATGGTTTCTTTTCTGTTCAAAAATGCAATTTTAGCTAAATGCACCCTACATATGTTGGGCCTCACCCTCTTATAACAGCTCAGCACTGAGATCTGCACTGTCATCAGCCTGTGCTGCAGCCTTTACACCACCTCCTTACTGTGCCCTGGAACAGACTGTCCAGACAGGTTGTGGAGTCTCCCTCACTGGAGATATTCCAGAACCTTCTGGATGCATTTCCATGCAATGTGCTCTAGGATGACCCTGCTTGTGACCCTGCAGGTCAGTTGGAACAGGAATGTACTTTTCCCCTTCTCCTCAGAGGAAAAGGAACATGTCAAACACAAAGCATCAGAGAACTTCCAAAATCCCCCTGAAAAACTCATGGCCTCTCCCTACTTCTGTTCCTCTTTTATGGTCTCCCTGGCAAATGCAATGTGTGAGTCCAAAGAAGAGGGATCACAAGCTTGGGGGTGCTGCTGGTGCATGGTCCTCAACTGAGGTTCCTTGACAGTGGCCCACCACAGGGAAAAATGGAAGGAGAGATGACATTTATGATTAAGGAGTATTTCAGTTTCTCTTGACATTTAATTACCCACAGTCACCTTTTCTCGATCCTGAATGCTGTTCTGAACATCAGCTCCTTGTTGCATTAAATGCCTCTGCATTCCCAGCACTAGGAAGCTCCTGCAATGTTCAGCTTCCAAGGCACTGAGAGCACAGGTTCTGTAAACTGAGTGGAAACGAAGAGCAGATTTGGTGTGCAGGGATGGAGGAAGGAATAGGGAGAGGTGTTCCCTAGCAAACAGCTCTGTGCTTTTCTGTCTATAAGATGGCAGCCACGATTTGGGGAGCACTAACAAGATCACTGCTAAAAATGGTTTAGTAACAACATCACTCTTCTTTGCTGGGTCATGCTTTAAATACGCCAAATAAAAGTCAATTCATTTAGTAATCAATGGAGAGTTAAATCACAAAACATCTTATCATCTCTTCATTGGAAATACTTCTGCATTGACAAAACCTTAAAGCATACACACTCAAAGTTAGCAAACAAAACCTGCCACTTTTAATGAATGTTGTGCTAAGATTGATTTTTAGCAGGGCATAATCACCAAGATAAAGACACTGTTACTGGAAGCCACAGTAGAAAGCTGAGATTCCTTTCACATTGACATTGCCAGTCATGGGTAAGTGACAAAGAACCATTTAAACTTCTACATTTCAGCTTTCTTAAAAGCTGAGCTGCAGTAGTTCTGTTCTCTGGGACATATTTCAATCCCACTGCAAGAAAGCCACATTTAAAATTAGCTAGCAACACAACTCTTCCATAGAATCATAAAATCATGGAATGGTTTGGGTTGGAAGGGACCTTAAAGATCATCTGGTTCCAGTCCCCCTGCCATGGGCAGGGACACCTCCCACTCGACCAGGTTTCTCCGAGCCCCATCCAACCTGGCCTTGAACACTTCCAGGGATGGGGCATCCACAGCTTTCCTGGGCAACCTGTTCCAGTGCCTCACCCCCCTCACAGTAAAGATTTTTTTCCTAATATCTACTCCAAACCTACTAACTCTTATTTCTCAAGAGGAGATAGAAAAAATTCCTGCTTTGCAATCCTACAGCCTTAACAACAAGGCTAATTTTTACTAAGCTGTTATTTTTACTGTTTGAAATCCATTAATACCACCATTTTAAAACAAGATACCCTATTTTTGCATTTTAATATGCTGCTTTAAAGAATTTATTAGGTTATTATCAAATAAGAATCTAACCCAGGCTACAGAATAGACCTGAAAAGCAAAAATGGCACAGACTCAAAACATAGTAATTTACCTTTCTATTCTGTAAGAGAAAGATTTCCCTTATTTAGTTGTCTTAAATGAAAAGAAAACAAACAAAAAATCTCCTAGCTTATTCTTCTTGTGGTAAGGAATCACACTAGAGGTAGATACAAATCAGTGTTCCCCTCTCACTCTCTTTTGAATGTCCAGGCCAGAGACTCCATTGGCAAGAGGCAGATTTAGCACAGGGGGGTGATTCCAGTGACTCACAGGCACCTCACTAGTGTATCATCAGGCAGAAGAAGATGCAGAGGCTTCAGCACAAATTGCTTATTTGTGGAAGCAATTTTAACTAAGAGCAGAATAAGAAAGTTGGTAGGTACATTTATGTGATAATTCAGGGTGATGGATGCAAAAACACAGGCAGGACATTTGCTGCAAAAGCCACATGACGTGGTGTCTCGAGACTGACAGAAACAAGGAATGAGACACACACAGAAGAAAGCAATTCTGGAATAAACACTAAAACTGGAGGGACCACAGACACCCCAAGCCAAAGACTGTTGCACAAGTGTGTAAACATTTGCACACTCAGACCTGTCTGTGTAATGACAGCAAGCTTTGAGAGGCCAAAGGAAGCAGGGTGAAGAAGGGAAATGCCAGACATAGCTTTTGGTCCCTTCTGGCTCTGCCAGTGCCTCTGGCTGGGAAATACTGTGAAACACGGAACTGACTCAGCAGGTTGCAGACTTTGCACCTCAAGCATAAATACCCTCGTGCAGGCACGATCCTAAGCACCCATGTGATTCCTCCAATAACATGGAATAAACAGAGAAATAAAAGAATTCTGCCAGCAGGACAGGGGAATATAGGCTTGGAAGGCAATAACACCTCCTCCAAGTCCAATCCTGTGCTGTCACAGACAATTGCAACCTCTTCATTGGCTTAACAAGTTCTGTGTTTGACCTAATTTGACTTTTACTCATATTTAAGAGCCCGTTTCAGCATCTCATCCTTTCCATAATAAGAAACCTGATTTTGAATTCCATCTAAATTTATCCATGATCAATGTAGATCTATTTGGCATAAGCCTCACTCTTTTTTTAGTAAGTAGTGGTCATTAAGTCCCATTTTATTTCCTCTTGGAGTTCACCACTATAATATATCAAAAGTAAGACTCTGCCATTCTCTGCTTTCAAATTAAAGAAAACAGATTGTCAGAAAACGATCTGACCACCAACTCTAAAAGAGTTGGAAGAACAGTATGTCTGAAAAGTCCAGCCCATGAAAAACAATGATTAATGACGGATGCCATGTTGACCTTGTTGCAGCCCACGGAGCGTTCGTTGTGGCCAGGAAAATGTTTTCAAAAGCCAAATTTGGCAGCAAAGGCTTCCAGCTGGCTGGGAGGTTGCTCTGTACCTGTTAAGAAACAGTACCCTGTTCCCTATTATTTGGAAATTGTTGGGAATTCTCCACAGTTTCTCCAGGTAGCTTTCAGGACCTTTGTTTTTTTTTTTTTTTTTGCTTTTGCACTATTCTTATTTATAGTTGTAAAAGAAGGATCATATTCCTAAAATAAGTTTGTCACAATATGTTTGTTTTTTATTCGAGTAAATACAGAAGGTGGAATTAAAAAAAAAAGGGTTTAGGGCCTTTTACTGAATATTAATATATCAGTACGTGGAATTTCTACTTGGTGCTGTAATCAGACGCCTACAAAAGTTAACTGCACATGCATAAATATATATATATTTACATACATAAAATACATAAAACATACTTCTTCTATATGAGTGCATGCCTACATCTTTAGAACACAGCAACAAAACACACTTCTGTGAAAACCTTCTCATATTCAAAATCTTTAATGAAAGTCCTATGTCTTGTGACTACATTCTTTTTCCTGTCCTTTATTTTATAAAGAAGTAGCTATTTTATAAATGTTATAGCAAACAAATAAAACTTTTTTGCTATTATTTTAGTGCTTTTAAAATTACAACCTAATTTAAATAAAAATAAAATTGATGATTTAAAATATATTTGTTACATACAAAACAGAGGCTCAATATAAGACCTTAAGGAGTGATGCTAAGATGGGTATAAAATAACCTTGCTGCTTTTTTCCTCTTTTCTCCAAAACAGGGAGGAGACCATGTCACCAACACTAGCATTGCTTATCATGCAAATGGGCTTGGAATTCACAAGATTAAGAACCAAAAATACCCTGCTTTTTAGGTTTTGTATTACACGTTTCCAAGTATTTGTAACTGTGGGATTCCTAAATGTATGAGTTGTGTTCCTTGCATAGATGCTTGTATCCAGGAATTGTGCCATCAGGGGAAAAAACACCAAATGGAGTCTTTTCATGAAATTGCAGGAGCTGGCAAGCACTGTGGCTCTTGGTATTTTATTGTGAATCTTAAAATATGAAGTGGGGGTTTTTGTAATAGCCTAGTTCTCAGAACCAAGCGGTGCCTGCAAATGGAAACACTTTCCGTAAGCAAAAAGAGCGGACTTGGTGTGGGTCTGTAACAGTAGCTTGGCTGGCACTCAGAAGTGTTAGTTTAAATATGTGGTTAAAAAATTCTTCACTGCCGTGTGAAATGAGATTTCTGGAACATCCTGACCCCTTCATCTCATACCATCTGCTCTACCTCTCCTCTCTGCTGAAGGCAGCTCTAGCCCCACCTTCAACCTCAAAGAGGTTTGTGCTGCTGAACATTGGGCTCTACCTCTCTGCTCTACCTCTCCTCTCTTCTCTACCTTTCCTCTCTGCTCTACCTCTCCTCTCTGCTCTACCTCTCCTCTCTGCTCTACCTCTCCTCTCTGCTGAAGGCAGCTCTATCCCCACCTTCAACCTCTAAGAGGTTTGTGCTGCTCAGCATTGGGCCTGTGCACTTTTTTCTTCTCCAGCTCTTCCATCATCAACATGTCTCGTTTTCCTAACACTGTAGTAAAGGAAGCAAACCAGTCAAATACAAACCATTCATCGTCTGGACAGAAAGACTGCTGGAAAATTAAGGGGGGAAAAAAAAGAATACATGCTTTTTTTAACAGGGGCAAAAAATGAAAGTCCATCATAAAACGGGGAAAACCATTGAGAATTTTCACAGCTTCAGAATCTGAAAAATTCAAAGCAGCCAAAGGGCAGAAAGCAAATAGTTTGGGGAGTACGTCTGCAGACTCATTACATCTCATTTAAGCTACTAATGCAGCCTCAAGTGGGTTCAGAAAAGGGAGGTGCACCTTGGAGTTAAAGGCTGTTCAGAGCAAAATGCAGTTCTGCATCAGGATTAGATTCCACGCAGCATTCCCACCTCAGCAGAACCCGGAGGCAAAACGGTGGCAGGCAACAGAAGCAAATGGAGAAGGAAGAGCAATAAATGAGGAAGAGCTTGTGCCATGTTGCTGGAGTGATGCTGCCAGTCTCTGGCTGCCTCACCATTTATTTGGCAGATCTCAGCTAGGAAGAGACTTTTCTAGAATTCCAAGTATGGTTTACCTTTCCTTCAAATTAAAATTTTAAAGCCCATGCCAAAAAGCAAACCATTTATATTGCAATATTTTCATTTTATTCTCTCTACTTTGGGAGGTTCTCAGTAACTGAGGCTTTTAAACCAATATCAGGGACAATTACAGTGATAAAAGGAAAATCATGGGCTTTACTGTAGAAAACCGAAGTCAATTAAGCACCTGAAAAATGGCCTGAATGCTGAAATACTGAACTGCACAACGAATGAAAGAGAGTAAAAGCAGGTTGCTTTTGAATACCATGATGAGGTGCACTTAGAAAATAAACAAATTAAAGCCATTTCTATTAACATCAATGACTTACTTTCACAGGAATTGCTCACACCAGTTGCTTATCCCCACTCCCCAAGACTAATCAGCATCTAACTTATCTAGAGGGCACCATGGAGAATCTTATTTAGAAGACAGACGTGCAAGGAGGGAAGAGGGGCTGGGAATGGAGGAGCCAGTGCTGGAATTGCTGTCACTGTGAGAGAAGAAGGCAGAGCAGGGTCAGGCCACAGCGAGCAGTGAAGGATCACTGGCCCTGCATCTGAAACCTGCAGCACCTGAATAAAGAGTGTATTCCAATGATGCTGTGGGGGAAACAGTGAAGCACTTCTCAGCCAGAGCCTTACAGCCAGCTCCCCTGTCACTTCTGGTTGTACAGCAAAGTGGTAACAAGCCCGTGCTCCACACAGCTCCGTGTGGCCTGGGACCTGACCATTTTCCATCACGAAAACTAATTTACTCAGGCTATTCTCCGAAAAGGCTCGAAGCAGCTTGTTCACTTCATCTCTCCCCCTTCCCTGTATTCAGCAGTTCCCCAAAGCTCCTGGTTTAACAACAGCAAGAAACACTCCAGGTCACTGTTCATTTTGTGCCATTTCTTTCAGTATTGTTGGCAAAATAACTCTGATGATAGCATTACTGATTGCAACCAAATGCAATGAATTCATGACAGATTTCATTTCATAAATAACTATTTTGCTCTTGCATTCTTAGATGCTTTCAGAAGTAATAAATCAATTAATAAACACGGCGAGTGTCTTCTTTTTCAGTGCTGACAAGGTACAAATTTTGTTAATTGTAGATGTCAAAGTCTGTCATTAAACTAGTAGGCATACTCTGCATAATAAATACCAAACAATCACCCTTAATTCTAATTTAATTTCTGCACTACGACACTGCATTTACATTTGGAAAAAAAAAAAAAAGAAGTTGAAAATTATGCCTGCTGTGACTAGTTATCCTGAACGAAATGAGAGGGGAAAAAAACCAACTTGTTGTCAGATTCTTTAAATTTCATTATCTATGTTTTAATAATTCTACTTTTTCTAAACGAAACTTTGTTTCTTTCTGGAATGTTCTGATTGGAAATCATAGAACACATAAATTGGTCACAAAATTGTAAGCAAATTATAAAAAATTGGTAAGAACAGCAAAAAATGGGCAATTTAATTAGAATGCATGCATAACTATGAAACAACTGTGTGCTTTACTGTGTCCGGAAATGTTGATTTGCAAACACTGGGGCAAGAAATATGGTTCTAGAAGAACATTTGTGTCTCAAAACAAAATGGATATTCACATTGTAGCAATACAAAATATTTTTCTTTGCTATCAGAGGTAGAAAAACTGTAACCTAAGCACTAAAAACTGGAGGGAAACTAAGCAGACTTTGCCTTTTTAGAGCCTTTCTGGTAAGCCCAGAAGACTTGAAACAACCCATGCTGGGAGGAAAGTGCAAAATGGCACCACTGGGTTATATTGAAATACTCACATTTGAGCCCCTTGTTCTCTGCATCAGTTTCCAGAAATGTTTCAGAAAGTATATTCATATTCTCAAAGAGCTGAGGATGAACCTGGCTCTCAAACTTATTCCTTTATACTGAAGAAAATGTTTCTCTGTTAAAGACTTCTAAAAATCACCTCAAAAAGTTTGACACTCATCCACAGCACGTTTAGCTTCCCAGCACAAAGTAACATAGGCAGAAATCTGATCTGCTGCTTTTGTTTCTGAAACACTCAATGGCATAACTCAGTCGCAACCAAGAGAAATGTGGGAAATAAATTTGTCCATCATGAATATTTTATGATCATCTGAATTTTGTGTCACTTTACGGGCCGTGTACTTTTCAGAACTGAGCAAATTAAGTATGTCAGATACGTTCAAAAACATTGTTAAAAGTTTAATCAGTCCAGAATTAATTTGGGGAAATAGGGAAATAATTTTTTTCATTTAGAAGTCATAATAATGAGTATGTTTGGGGAAAAAATCCTATAACGTCAAAGTTTTTGTAGTTTTGGAAGTTGTTCCCTGTCAGTAACTTCCTTCAAAATTTCTGCCATGCTCCTTGTAAGATTCACAAACGGAGTCTGGATGGGTGGGGTTTTAGGACAAAAGGAAGATTAATGTACATAACACTGTCTTGCACTTCTAAGTGCTAACTTTAGAGGTAAGGTTTATTTTTAAGTTACTTTTCCAAATTGGATCATTCCCTACTTTTACTGACTATAAGACTATGGAAAGCAGGGGAAGGACATTTCTTTCTCCTCTTTCCAAAATATTTTTATTTCAGCATTTCTTTAGTTTGTTTTCTGTAACAAGATAATTCTCCAAAGGAAACTTCTAAGGAGACAGCAACCTTTTTGGTCATTTGCAGTGTTGAATCTCGGAAGGAAATGCTGGGATACTGCTACAGCTCCTCTCACAGCTCAGCCAAGTCTGATTTCCAATATCTGCTGATAAAGCACCAGCTTGCCAGAAGAGACCACTGCTTAGCATTACACTGTTGGTCACCTCACAGATCCTGGAAGTGCTGATTGAGCTTTCAATTTAATGAATGGTTACGTTAAAGTAATAAATGGAGGGAGGCAGAGCATCTGTACACGTGAGTTCTTCGGTGTATGCTCTTCAACATAAAAAACCCCAAATACTGCCCAAAGCAAAATGATGTGGAATCACAAATGAAAGTCACTGCAATGGCAGCTGAGCCCCTTGTGTCTCCATCCAGGAGCAGAGCAGATCCACTGCAAGGAGGAGAGGTGTTTGACTGAGGTTCTGCCAGTAGGAAACACGCAGAATGATCTGGGGAATGATCCTTCCATTGCTGCCACCACGGATGAGCTGCCTCAAGGACACACAGCTCATACACATGCAGAAAGCAGAGTCAAGTGGCTGCTAAACCTGACCACTGTTGGCCACATGTATTTGTGTCAAAAGCACACGAGAGCGCCAAACTTTAAACACAGGTAACTGTATTCACCAAGAATAAACTTAACAGCAGCAAGGAAACAAATATTTTATGTACATTGACCATCTCACATGTTTTGTCACCATGCTATGGAAACTGAGGTTCACATCTTCAGTATAATTTCAATTCTCTGCAAATACACCTCTGGTACAGAGCTGTGATATTCCCACTTCAGCCTTCACATATACAAAGTAAGTTACATTGGCTGCCATCATGATGTTAAAAATGGAAAAGGGAGAGAACTGCCCAACCACCTATTCCACTTCTGAGCCAAGGAAACATTTTTGTTTGCTTAGTTTGTTTGTTTTTTTTTTTTTTAGAGTACATACTTCAGAGTATATAGATAGATGGGCAACGTAATTTACAAGAATACATGGGCAAGGTGCTTTACATTTCTTTTGTCATACTTTTTAATGAACTAATTAATTCTAGCAGTAATGACCTAGATAGTGCTTGAAATTCTTCTTGCTACAGGAAATAATTTGCATAAAACAATAAAACAAGAGAATTTTTTTTCTTGTTGGACCTGCGCTGAAATATGGCCCACAGAGAATCTTATCATCTAGCATGTTGCAGAGAAACATCTATTCATCTAGGAAATAATTCAGACCCCACAAAGTAACAAGCAAAAGTGCTTTTCCCTTGCCACTATTGCTATTTGTGAAAAAGCAAACTGGGAGAGACCCAATAGTTGCAATCTGCTGGCTTTGAACTACCCACTCATTGCTATTCACACAATTACCAGCCAATATGTGCATTTCTATTTCTCATTTCTTCTTGGAACTAATCTCTGGGCTGAATCATAACCACATGAAAGATGACTTTTCCATGGCAGCAGCATTTCAAAATTTAGTGTGTGCATCAAATATGGCCTGCTTATTTTGATCACATTGCTTTTACTGAACACTCTCTGAATTACTGCGAAAAACACCCCACCCTCTCTGCTGTTCCCGTAGTCAGTGGACTCTCCGCAAACCACCTCATAATGAAAAATAATAGAAAGAGTTTGGTTAAAAGGTACTTTTCAGGAAGTCTGTCAGCCTTCCTCAGCTATAGCAAAACAGATCTGATTCCCCACATTCACTTCACAGGCAAAATAAGCCACTTAGTTTCAACCACGTGATGAAGAAGATGCTGGTTATGAAGGTTTCAGGCAACAGTGAAAATGCTTTTTAACTGGAAAATCAATCCCAGTACCTTGAAAGAAACGAAATCTAAATGTTCCAGAAAGATAGAAGAGCTGTAAGAAGTTCTTATGAAATATAAAGCAAGGTGTCCTCTTTGACATACCTACACACGCATCTCACCCAGACACTTCAATCTCCTACCGAGAGATAGGAAACCAGTCAGGCATAATCCAAAACCAGACTACAATATCCCTCTGTGTTCCCACCCTTTTAAAGATGCCAGGCACTACTCTAGAGTATTATTAGGCCTACAGTTGTACTACCCATGTTTTGGGTTTAGAAACAAGAAGTAAATTAATAAAAACATAAATCTGAAAACAACAGTGGGTTCCAAAATTATTCACTGCTATCCTGCTGGCACACAGATTATTTGTTTTTAATTTCCACCCAGTGAGCTGAAAGCACTACACTCTTCCAGAATTTCTTACACGCACATCCAGCATTCAGCAGCTCGCTCCTCTGAGTGACTTTGCATTGCCATCTCTTGTTTTTCAAAATGCCTCTGCTGTGTGAAAAATAAATAGCTTCCCTCCTCCACAGCGCTATTCACTTAACATGGTGGTGTTAAATAAATATTAATATAAGACTAGACTCACGCTGTTTTATTACGAGTAAGTGGTACCTTACTCTGCAAATATTTCCATTCTCTTTAACAGACCGAGGTATTCCTCTGCAGAAGTAAAGGAGGCAGAGCCCGGCTCAGCCCAGCAGCAACCTTTACTCCTCTTCCCCCCAGCTCAGCTTGGCCCACTGGTGCAAACACAAAAACCTGCTGCCTGTAGGGAGGGCAGCAGGGAAAGTCAGCCCTGCAGGACACCACACTCGGCTCAGAGCACAATGACACCCAAGCACATCAGCCCTTTCACCACAACACCGTGCAGAGCCCTTCCGTGCCTTCCCCTCGGAGAAGCGCATGTGAGCAAGGCCAGGGGACAGCAGGCTGGGCCAGAGATTCCCAAATTCAGCTGGCATCTAAGCTGGGCCCACTTAACCCTCAGGCACAGAGCAGTGTGGCAGGAACATGCACATTTATGCACTTGTACCTCTTTTCTCTCCTGGGTTACAAGAAAAGAGATCTAACTCTCCTGCTTTTTGAGAAGGGGACAAAATACAATGTGGAGTCATCCAGGCTTACGGGCACTTACCCATCTAACCAATTCACCCTGCTGCCAATTGTCCGTTTGTGAAATATTCCCCTTGCTTCAAAGACCCATCTACTCTCTCCAGTTTTACTCTGTGGTACATAGAATAAAACATCAGACATTATGCTACTCTGTGACATTTCTCCTCAGCAAAAAGACTTCAAAGCTGCAGCTTCTATTGCTCTTATTTTCTGCTGCTTGATTTTTGTGTTCTTTCTTAACTCCTGTTTACTATTTGTGTGTTAATGCATAACTGTGTTGAAAGATCATATTTTTTAAAAGAAACTGTTTAAAGTTATTTAATCATTTGCCACATTCCATCTATCTAATTCATATACTGAATTTCTATTGAGCTTCCTTCAGTTTGTCTTCCTACACTGTTCTAGTAACAACAGCATCCCAGCAATGAAAAGTAATAATTAGCTTCATGATATACACAAGTTACATGTAAAAATAAAGCACATAATTAAGAGTAAGTTTCAAAAGCCCACAATTTCCATATCTGTATCCCCCATTTAGTGCTATTTTCAGACTTTCTTCCCATTTTTATTACACTAACTTCTCTAGAAGCTGCTGACCATATCTTTTGCTGCTTTGAAACAGGGGTTTCTGACTTGCCACTGTAAGCTCTCTTATATGCCTGTGCTGCTTTGGGCTGGGAAAGTTAATTTTCTTTCCAGTAGCGAATGTGGGGCTGTGTTTTGGATTTGTGCTGAACGCAGGGTTGATAACCCAACATTTCCACAGCGATCTCTGCTTCAAAGATTCCAGACCTCTGATTGGAGACAGGCATAGATATGTTCCAGTTTCTCTGAAAACAAGGTCCAAAATATTCCAATCAGACAATCAAAGATTTGGCCACCTGAAAATCAGAACTATCAGGCCATGAGTGTCCAAGCCATCTCCAGGAACACCTCAGCCAGAGTAGCTAGGAGTCAAATAATGTATTCAACTGCACAGTATTTCAGATTTATTGAGAAAAGTCAGATATCACAGTTAATTAATTCTGCAGAGTAATAGGTTTTATAATTCTTCACGTTAGCTATAAGCACAGATTAAAGCTAGGTGAACATGCTTGGAGTTTCTGAAGTTGATAGTTTAAATGGAAGAAAACTAAAATTGCCTTGTGTCCATATTTGTCTGGAGTTTTGTAGTAATAAAAAACAAAAAATGAAAAAAAAAAGAAAATATTTAATCCGAGGACTCTTTTGCTTTAACTTTCTAGTAAGCAGTCAGACTGAAACTTTCAGAATTAAGCTGATGACTGGATCACAGTCAGATGTTAAAGCAGTCAGAAGAGGTATGGATACAAACCAGAAATGGCAAAACCTAAACCTCTTTTACCAAGGTCTGCATAAAGGCTGCAGGGAGACCAACTCCTTCATAGTGACACCTGGTTCTGTGCAGACCCCGTGCATCCTGGATTTTGGCTAGAAGCTGGTGTCCCACAGCTGGGGTGGAGCCAGTGCTGCCAGTTTGACCTGGCTCGCACTGTGGAACAGGTGGAACTCTGATAGCTGCAAGGCTGCAAGGCAGTGCAAGGACTCAGAGAGACAATTCAGTTCTTCAAAGGAGAAAAGAAAATCCCTGTTATCTGCCACGCACACTCAAAAAACGCTGTTTTATCATGGAAGCAAGCTCCTCAAAACATACTCAAAAGATGTACTTTGAGTCAAGAAAAATGCTTCATTTTCTTCCCAAGGTTTTTTCCCCTAATTATATTGTTTTGTGTTTTAATGTGTTTTGTGGTTTAATTTAACCATTATGAAATGAACAGCTGACTTTGAAAATGTGAAAACAATTTTACATCATAATTTTTTCTCATCACGCTTTATTAGTCAAATTCAGCATGAAGCTGTGAATGACAAGTCGTCTCACACCTACCTTGGGGGTGGGGGAGGAGAAGAGAAGAGAGGGAAGAAGAAGAATAAGGAAAGCATGAAGGTTTCTGCAGAGAGCTATAAAATCATTAGTGTCACATTAGAGGACGGGGAAATGTTGCTGACCCTTTCTTGTGACGAAGAATTAAGCGGTATTGAATGGTACTAGCAGGGTCAAAACAAGAAAGGCAGCTTTTCTCACACAGCTGACTACTACTAACCTTTACATCTCCTTGCCATGGACCTTATGAATTTTTAAGTCTTAGTTTTAAGAGGACTCAAAAGGTACCAGGACAAAGTCACAGAAGAAAAATACACAAAGGATTACTAAATACAAACAGGCTGCTTCTGATCCTCTCCCCTAATTCGTTGGGTGCCAGGAGATTATCCCAAACAGCACAGTGACATTTTCCTGCTGTACTTGTGCTGTCCCCTAGGCAGTACCACTGGACACTGTCTCACGCCAGACACCCAGTTAGATGGACCTCTGAGAGGAGCAATCTCTCTGTGCTTGCACCTGTGCTCCCAAGCAGGTTGAGTAAATGTTTCTTGTGAGACACCAATGCATCCTGAGCCCCATAACTGTGTGTTACTATCCCGGAACAGGCTTGTTTCCCCCCCTTTTACATAACTGAGATAAAAACGGAAATTCCACCGGCTTTGCAGAACCGCATTCCCCCCAGATGAAGGTTTAGAAACCACAGCATGCAAATACATCCTCAAAAGATGTGCTGGTAAAAATGCAAGCACAAGCACTCTCGTTTATCAGGACAAACTGAACGACTGCATGCACAGTTCTGGAGCAGAAATGCACCAAAGCCATGCACGGTAGTGCTTGAAGAGAGAAAGGACTGTGGAGTAACCCTGCAGCTGCCTCCACCACCAAGTGTGGATGACAAAGTCGTACATCAGCTTTTCACCAGGCCCAAGTTTGTATATTTTAGGGGAAATAGGTATTTGCACTTACTGTGTTCAGGCACCATTACTCTGCATAACTGACAACTGACAATATGCTTTGGACTTGGTAACAAAGAGTGCATATTTCCTAAGAACATGATGTAGGCTTTTACTAAGGTAGCTAACATAAAACCCACAGACATCAGTATCAGCAACAGTGCAAATTAAAAATTCCTAATAGTCACACAAAGGAAAGAAAGAATCATAAGTCGGGGATTTGTACTTAACAGACTTTATCTTGACATGCAAAATGGCTTCTCTTATGTTGCTTTGTAATCTTGAAATTCTGATACAACAACACAAATCCTAGACAAGAGCTGGAAGTGGGCAGCATATGTCCCTGCAAGCTCTTTGGACTTTACTCCAAACCTACTCCTTCTGTGCAGAAGCAGAAGCCAGAAAGAGATGTGATTTATTTCTAACAGTTTACAGATCTATTAATTCTTACTAAGCAAACATGTTACTGGAAAGCTACGTGCAGCCTGCTAACCTTTATCAAAATCCTTCCTTACTTCAGTGCTCATAGGCAAGGCACTGCCACCATCCAAAGACCTGAGAGAAAAGCAGAAGGATGCTTGCAAGAGGCACAAGATTCATACAAGCGATTGTTATTTGCACTACAAAAAAAGAGGCTCAGCATAACAATGACAGATTACAGGAGCATCCCATTGTGATTTTTGATAGAATAAGAAATACTTAGTATTCAATCAGACAGCTTTACTGTAATGCGATAGAAGGATGTAACAAAGGCGCAGAACCCTCCCCTGCTCGGGCTGATGCACAGGGCTGGAAAGAAAATCACATTTCTATTTTTGGTGTCTGTGACGTTGAGTACATGAGGTGCATGTAAGCCTAACAACTACCATTTACTGATTGAAAACATCTAGCAGGCATGCTGACAAACTCTTCGCTGTGGCTCTGCAGAGACAATGCCATGAAGGAGATTGAGCGTGAGAAGGAAAAGCTGGAACTGAGAGAAGAGTCATCAAGGTACAGGGGATGTTAGCACATTCCCATGTGCTGTAGCTGAGCCTGCTATCATAGATGCAGCTGAAGGCACTTTCACACCCCAGAGAAGGGTGGTGAGTGGAAGCTCAACATGGGGAAAACCCATCCAGCCCTTACTCTGCTCCTGAGGGAAACAGCTGGGTATGGCACCAACCAGACTGTCCTTGAGGTTCACAGGTTGGACACTCCTCCTCTAGGCAATTGATTTTCAATCTCACAGCAAGATTTATTTTTTTAAAAAATATTTTAATTTAGTGGCTGCACTGGAGACAGCAAAATTGTGTTGCTTGGAGCTCTTTTAGGGTGACAGAGCTCTGCCTCACTGTCTGAGCTGTACCCAAAAGCTGGCAGGAGACTCTAGTTCCAGCCAGCTCATAGAGAAACCTCTAAAGGACACGGTGCCCCACTACGTCTTGAGGCCAAAGTCAAACTGCCACAACAGCACAAGGCACAAGCGAAATTAAATTGCAATCCCTCACTCTCTGAAACTTTACCATCAGATAAATTACATCACCACAAATTAGTCACTGTGAATGTATATAATTAAGTCAAGGTCAATCGTCTCTACATTGGGTTGTCTAGCTAAGCATAGGATTGTGATTTAAGTAAGACTCAGAGATTTCTATAATTCAGTATTTCAAATGGCAATATTTCAGTGATGTGTCATTAAAAGACATGCCAATACTGTGCAAAAATGGCCACAAATGCAGGTCTACTTTGTAGGTTTCTAGTCTAACAGGCATTACGACTTGCTAGAACTGCCACTTGACCTACAGTCTCTTTCTCAGGATCTAGCTTACAGAAAAGCCACCCTAGAAAGCGCCTAAGGACCTGGAATGGGAAGCTGGCCATCTGGGTTTAGCACCCGGGTCTGTCAGAGATTTCCTGTGTGAACCTCGGCAGGTCATTTAATGACAAGGGATGAACAGTAAGAAATATGTAGAGTAAAACGATTAATAAGGTTAAGTGACTTTTATGGGCAACTGGACCCTGACAGGCTTAGGAAATCCCACAAGGTACTGAACTCTTCCGTAATTTCCAGCTCTTCAGAGAGAGAGAGATTAATTCCCCATCACTGCAACAGGAATCATGCATCCTCTGCCCTAACCAGTTTTGCTTCAGAGCAGTATCTTTGACATGCTGACTGCAATAGGCAAGTCTGGGGGTCTCAGTTTGTAAGGATGTTTTACTGTTGCTGACCTGAAATCACAAAATACCACCGTCACAACCACTGTCCTCAGCCCTCAGTGAGGGCACAGGTCAGCAGGAACTTCTCAGCACCTCACAGTAACACGCATTGCTGCCCTAACCCAACTCGTTAGAAATGAAATCTGGAGTTGGAATAGTGTCAGACAAGTAAATAGCCATCACTGGCATATTGTGTGTTCTAGGACAGATGTCTTCAAGTTGATAAACAAAGTAAGTCTGTGGTGGTTGGCATAGCAAAGTCAATTCATCTGCTCTGAGTAGTCTGTGAGCAACACTACTTTGATCATCTCAGCTGTCTGACAGAGATTCTATCCTTTCCCCTCTGATGCTGAGCTTGTTTGCCCATCTCAGTTCATTCTTTATTAGACTATAAACTGACACAATTTCTAATTATTGTAGACCACCAATGCAAATCCTCAGTACCATGATCTTTCGTGATAAAAGCATATCTAATCAGAACTTCTCACTGAATTCTCAAGGAATGTAAAACCTTGCTCAGTTTCCCATTTTCCTCCCAGCTCTGTAACTTCCAGAGGTATGTTAAAAGTATTTCAGTTCTAGGGAAAAATGCTCATAAAAGCTTGTGTTCATTGGTATGGGACCACTTCGTACTGTGATCAACTCTCAACTCTCCCCCAAGGGAGAAGACAGAGACGAGGCATGTCGGGCACGTTGCCAGATGGCCTAGGCAGGAGGCAGGCCCTACACTAAAAACATGATGCAAGAAGATGCCCAGAACCTGAGAAAACAAGAGACAGAGCAATGGCAGCATGACCCAGAGCTCACTGCAAGACTCTGCAGAGCTGGCAGACCCCAGAGGGGAGAAAGGCAGCAAGAGATAACAAACCTTTTTTTGCCATAAGGAAAATTACTGCAAGAGTTGAACCTATCAGGTTGTTGCTGCCAGAACAGGGGGAAATCTCACTAAACTGCTTTCCGCTCCAGCAGCTTCTTCACCCCTGCTTCCCAGCCACCTCTTGTCCCTTGCTGATACCCAAGGGTGCTCATCAGACTGGAATTCCCATGACCCACCCTCTCTCTGCCACGTCAATGAACTGAACGTGGCTGCAGTCGGGGTCTGAAGAGTGTTGGAGTTGACAGACACAAAAGAAGCGACAGAAGTGTGCACCAGAAACAGGGAGGAGGAGACAGCAGGGACTCCTTCCTCTCAGAGATCTACCAGATTCAGTCAAGTCACCTCCTGCAATTTTAAATTATTTGGAACTACTCAAGCTTTTAGAATATAAATTGTCTCTCAGAGAAAGAACAACCTGAGAAGGCCTCTGTGTAACTTTTTGCTTTGGTAGTATGTTCCAGAATCACACAGAAGAGAATGCATTTTCAGAAGATTACAGCACTGCTGGAGTGCAGAGAAACTATCCCTCCAAAAAAGAATATAGAAAATCTTCCTGCAGTCATGAAATGTACTCCATTCATCATTGTTCAGTGGAGATGCAAAGCTGTTTTTATTGTGAATTACTAAGATCTTTATTTCTATATATACAGAAAAACTCATTTTTTCTCAATACTCACAAAAGCTCCTCAGGTATGAGATTTCATAGAAGGAACTGCATGAATGGCTCCTTACCTTTCCCAGAAAAGTGGAATGCCTAACAGGGCAATAAGAATGGTAATAGGCCTCAAGCACCGAAGAAATGATCACAGCTAATGAAGAAGAACTGTCCTAGGAGAGGAAGGCAATTCCGAGCAGGCTTCAAAGTGACTTCCTGCAGTTCCCAATACTATTAAGGGATGATAAAAAAGAAACTTGAGTAAAGATAAGACAGATGAAACAAAGAGGGTGAAGATTAAAGAGCTACTAGGAATGGGAAGGACAGGAGCTATAAGCAAAAAGAAAAGTGATTTTCTGGCTTCCTTAATGCACAAAGTACCGGGACATGCATTGCAAGAAGATGACGTTCAAAAGAAGTCGTTCCAAGAGACACCACCACTGCTGTGCTTGCGCAAGGACCAAACTCATTAGGAGATGGAATTAGCATTAGGAAGAGGATGGAGGCAGCGCCCCGAGGCTCTTCCCTGCTCGGCTCGGCCAGTAGGTGTCACAGCAGTCAATGCTATCGGTGCACAGCGACTCCAGGCCACAGAGGTGTCTGGTTTGGAGAACGCTAAATTACTGTACTTAAAATAAATCGGCTTTAATTAAAATTAAAGAAAGAAAAAAAAAAGAAGTCGTTAGTCATTTCTATGACTTTCTATCAGATATTTCAAGTATCCTTAAAGAGTTTGGAAAGAACGCAAACAGATTGCCAAACATGTCAGCAAACACCGCAGCTCTTACACCTGCACTTAGGGCTTTAGTGAGGCATTAAACACTCCGTGCTGGCACAGGTTAAAAGAACAGAGATGCTTGCTGCCCCCTCCCCAGCTGTATTAGCCAGCCCAACCAGCACACACGGCTGAGGTTTGTTCCCAGACCTGCCGGGTCTCAGAACTACAGCTAGAAAACATCAGGCTGTCACAACACGAACATAAAGCCAGAGCAGCACGAGTTGCAGAAGCGAGAGAATTTTAAATAATTTTAAAAAAATTTCTACTTCAAAGGAAATCGAGAACAAACGCATCTAGGAGAGTTCCTTGGGTTTAGCCTCTTTTTTCCCGGTGCGACTGCTCCAGCAGCAAAACTTCAGGCAGAGTGTTTTCCTACCCTTTCCCAGCACGAAGGGAAGCAGATGGGCTCTAATCATGCTCTGATATAGCAAAGAGAAGAAAAGCATATGATGGCATCCCCCATCATGAGTCTGCCTTTATGCTTGCCAGTCAGCTGTGCACATATAAAGCAATCATGACTTTGTTTGGCATTTCCTCTGGAACATATGGTGATTTACTATGCAGTTTCCAGCATGTATTGACACTGTTTTGAATCGCACTTAAATCCTTCCCTACTACACACAAAAACATAAATACATGTGGTTTATGTTTGGGGTCCTGTCTACCCGACAGCAGAAGGGTCCTACCAACAGCTACAGAGCAGCTGCTGACAGCCTCCCTGTCCCCAGCGACCAGAGATTTCAGTGGGAGGAAATGGCTTTGTTTTTTGGGGGGAGACCATGACAACTTGCTGCAAAGCGAGACAGCTTTAAACAGACCACCTGTGTGCCCAGAGGACCCCCACTGCCTGGCTGAGCACACCGAGTGGTTTCTGTTCATCAGCATCCAGCCCCGCTCTATCCTTTCTGCCTAGTCCCACTGAGTGGTGGGTTGCATAATGATCCAAAAATAGATCACTAAAATATGAAAATTATTAGACATACTTAATAATAATCCCTGCAGCTAAATTTTTCATAGCAGGCAATTGGCTGGCAGGTTACACAATACAGCATCCAAGATGTGAGTCAGAGCAAAAAAAGAGAGAAGCTATAAGAACATCAGTTTAAAAAGCCCCACAGATTTAGGCAGTGCAGTTCATTACTAAAATACATCAACTGTGGCAACTGGATCTTCAAACCCTGTACAACTTTGGAACAAGTAACAGTTTTCTTTTCTCACCAGTAATTGAAGAGACCATCCAATAATTAATCTTCTCATGCCAGGAAACACACTTTTTTCTTCAGTAGCACTGATATGAAGAACACAAGCTAGATTAAACAGAGTTACCCAAATTTTGTAAAATCAAGAGAAATACCAAATAAAATGCCCTATGAAACACCAAGATTGAAATATTCTTTTATTTTATGTTTTTCTTAAAATAAAAAAAAAGGAAATCCATTGGATTGCCACAGTGTCTGCTGAACTTTACACAGTCATATTTGTAACACTCCTGAAACACTGAAGAGAGGAAATATAGCTCATCTTCTAAAAGACAGAAGTTATTCCAGTGAACAACTCTTTAGCCCTTCACCCTTAGGGAAAATAACCATACTGCCCACAAGATGCATCTCATCAAGGAAATGTAATTAGGTATAATTACTTCACTTTGTTTTTAAGAAGCTATTACCATTTGCTGCTCTTGGTGCATAGGCTCCACCTTCTTTAACATACATCTACTAAAAAACCTGACCAAAGTAAAGCAGGATACTGAGCATACATTAACTTCTAAAAGGAAAAGGGATGAGAAAGAATAAACTACATAAAGAAGATACATGTTCAGATGTTAGTGGGTTTGCTTTGTGCTTCACCAAAAGACAGTGGGATAACACAGTGGTAAAGGCAGTGAGAGTCTTCCTAAACCTGGAAAAAACCAGGAAAAGAAAAAAAAAAAAAAGGCAAATATTTTAGTGGTACAAGAACTGAAACGAATCATGTGAAAACAGGTTATTTATAGCACTTTTAGAGGCTGAAAAAGTGCAAAAGCAAAAAACCTGCCTTTAAACGTTTAATCTTGGATCGCATTAAGCAAGCCAGATAAGGAGCACTCATGATTGCTTAAGGCACTTGGGTGAGTGGTTCGCTCACCCGAAGCTCCCACCCTTCTGCAAAAAGCTGCTGACTGCTGGCTTCCAGCTCTGAGAAGACTTGCTAAGGCCCAAGAATGACCTGAACAAGAGTGCCTCACAGTATCACGCTCAGTCATCAAAACCTTGGTTTCAACAATGGCCTTATCAAAACAGGTTTATCAGTTAAATTTAGGCTATTGTTGTTTTCCAAAGCCCCTGCTCCAGTCTCACCTAATGCTGCAGGCACGCAGATCCCCACCTAAAGGGGTAAGAAAAAGCTCTGGCGTTCTGCATTCAGTTACAAGCTTTAAATTACCAGCTTTGTAGAGCCCTGTAACTCAGACCCTCACAATGTAACTCACGCCAGGTTGTAGAGGGGAGATGTTCTCTGGAAAGCACAGGTTTCAAGGGAAATCAAAGTGGGAGCTCCTGCCTGGGTGGCAGCACTAGAATCATAATCAAGGAAATAAAAGGAGCTTGATGGCACCCTAACAAGCATGAGTCAATGTATTTCATGCTTGTCTGCCATCAGGAAAGGCAGAGACGCTTTACCAGTGCCCAATAAAAAGAGCAGTTTAATTTCCAATGTCTAGCAAGCAGCTTGTTCCAAATCTGTTGTTTGCTTCATTGGAGTATAAAACAAAATCAAAATTAAATCATTTGTCTGTTTCTCTAAATCACTTAGGATGTCTAAAGGCAATTGAAGCTTTTTAATAGGAAACAAAGAATATTTATATTGCAAAACAATCTTAAACAATTAATATTATGCTATTAAAGTGTTACTCTTTTTCTGCCTTTAATGCAAGTTGCCACATCAATACCCTAAACAAAAAATAAAATGGGAAGCTTCCTAATGCAATCATGCTTAGTATGTCTTAAGATAAGCATGTGGGAACTAAAGAGCCACGGATCCAGGAATAGCCAAATAATGACTAACATTAGCCTCCTTTACATTACAAAGGTAATTCGTTTAGCTTATCATTATTATTATCATTATTACTCTTGCATCCTCACACCCTACTCCTATCTGCTCGGTCTTGCCTTACTGGCCCTGCAGAATTCATACTCAGCATTTACAAAAGTAAAGAGACTAGAAACCTCTGGTTAAAGAAGGATCAGGAATTTCTTCAGAAGGAGCGTTCAGCACTGGTGTCAGATCCGTTTTAGGAGGCTCCCAGACATAAGAACTATTCCTATTTGTTTGTTTGTTGCACAGTTCCATGAACCATGAAAACCCTGCACTGACCTGTGCTAGATTTCAAAGCAAGAGTTTCTGCTTTGAGCAGGTTGTGCTATAAACCTCCAAATAGCTCAGAAGAACAGTAATCCTTTGTAAAAATCTTATTTTCTTCCAGATCAACTAGCTTTGATGCTTTTACGGTAAAACTACCAATATTCACTGTCAAGTTACCCTTTCAGAATGTTCCTGAGCACTGTGTATGGCAGATGGCCTCAGGCTGGAGCAGGAATGTTGTCTTCTCTGCTGCTGCCCAGCCTGGTGTCTCCAGCAGGCTCTACCTGGTCTTCACTGCATCCCTGAGAGGGGACCTAGTGCCACAGACACCATCCCTTGGCAGCTAAGGCAGCAGAGTCTCTATTAACACAGGGGTTGCCCACACCACTCCCACAATACAAAGCAGTCCTATGGAAGGGACCCTGCCTAGCCCTGCTACCTGCCAGCATGTGTTCAGGTAAGGTGAGGGAAATGGAAAGAAATCAGCAGCAGGAGAGATCTAGATCTCTCAGAGGTCAGCCTTCCTTACCTGACTCCCCAGGCTCACCAAGGACTGTACGTGAAAAGCCACCCATCACCGATCTCTAGGTGTTTGTTCCAGCAGACCTGTTTGCCCACGTGGAGCAGAACCACCCTTCTCCCTGCTTCCTCAGGCTTTTTTCTCCACCACTGTCTCCTGAGAAGGTGCTCCCACAACTCAGAATACGACACGGCTCACGGAGCGTGAGGTGTCCCGCCTGTCTGAAGGGACACGGCTGGCCCAGGTCACCTTCAAAGGCTGCTCAGAAGGTGTGGGGCTCAGCTGCCGGTGGGCAGAACACAGCAAATCACACAGGCAGAGTAAATCTCAAAGGAAAACATGACCTGGCGTTGTGCTCAGGCAGGGGTAGGCAGCGTGCGCGGTGAGACGAGCCAGTCTCAGATCCCAAGCACACACAGTTGCTAAGTGAGTCTGGGGAGTCTGAGCAACCCACAGTTGGCACTCACCCAGCAACCATGGAGCAGCAGCTTGATCACATGTTGTTTTTCTAAGGTGGGAGGGCTGCAGGATGCAAGTGCTATATCTGTTCTGGTCCTTAAAGCAGCTTTGTCGCTCATGTTTACACAGGAGGAGCAGGAGCATCAGGATCAGTCGTGCACCATTTGGGTACCACGTGGAAATACCAATTAAGACTGGTTTTGGTGACCACCATGGCAGAGGCCCAGCAGCACGACCAGTGTCCAGTGGGACACATGGGCTTCATATCCATGCCAACAGCTTTTGAAGCAGCATTTTTTACGACGAATGTGGTGGATCACTGGTCCGGGTTGCCCAGTGAGGTGGTAGATGCCCCATTGCTGAAAACATTCAAGGTTAATTGAATGGGACTCTGAACAACCTGAGCTAGCTGAAGAGGTCCCTGCTCACTGCAGTGCAGTCAGACTAGAGGACCTTTAAGGGTCCCTCTCAACACTCAATATTCTGTCATTCTGTACTGAGTCCCTCTGGCTCAAGGATGTGCTATGGTAGCCATGAGACATGATGCAGTGGTGGTCTCACGTCAGACTTCCTAGAAGGCACTGTGTTGGTAGGTTAAACCTTGGCTACTAGAGCACCTTGGATACAGACAGCTGAAAAAGGACCTCAAGTGCAGTTATGTCACCAGAAGATGCTCCTGACTTCTTCATCTTGCTGGCTGCTTTAGTAATATTCCTTGGTGATCCTGAGAGTGTAGATGTTGCTGTATTGCAACTTCTGTTGTCAGGAAGGAGTGGCAGATAGGCTGTCAAATGGTGCAGTCTGAAGGGTTTATTTGGGGGCCAGCTAGGGGAAAAGTTGGTGAGACAATGTGAGGTTGCTCTTTACTGTTTTTATTGTGTCCACCTGGTCTAGTAAAACTCCAAAACACTGAGCTGTCTCTATCCCCAGTCACCAGTTGCTGTCCTATAGCCCTGTGGATCACAGAGCACCAGCTGCTCCATTCATCCAGGTTTTTTTTACCCACCTCCATGGAGAGATCCCAGATGCTCCACTCCTCTCCTGCCTCTTTCTCTGTTTAACTTGCTTCTCTGCTGAGAGGCTCTCTTGGTACAGGCAGCATTCAACAAGGGGAAGAGGGACAAGCCTGTGTTTCGAATACCATTTTTCTGGCCTCTCCTGACAACCTTGTCCTTGTTTTTGCTCACTCAGTTGCTTCCTTTAGCACACTCACACGTACTATTAAACACTTACAGCCTGGGTTTTGTTTCAAAGCAGACACAAAGCCCTTTGCAAGACTGCAGCACAAAACTAGAGTCTGCTCTTCCACTACACAAAGCATAATTCAACATACTGTGCCACGTGCTGCAAACCTTCAAAGGTGTTCTACACAGAGTAGAACATATGACTAGAAAATCCTGGTTCCATTCCTCACTTGTCACTGACTGTACAAGATAACAAGTCACTTAATCCTCTGCATTTCAGTTCCCCTTCACATAAGGACAATAAATCATTCAATCTTATAAAAAAGAAATAAAGAAATATAGCCCCATATGAGCTCTTTGCAAGAAGTGCTCCATTTGTATACCTTAAAATGTCCAGTAAAGAAATTCCAACACGTAATAAAAGGACAATATTATTATAGGTAATTTGGTAGGGGCCTTATAATTCTACAAAGTGTGACTTTCTGAACAGCTCTCTGAAGAGCATAATGGGGTTTGGAAAATCTTACTGATTGGAAAATGTGGTGAAACAAGCAATATGCAATATTTAATGAGAGATTCTCAGAGCGCATACCAAGAAACACCTCCTCAGTATTTTTGAAGTTATGCCTTCGCATCTCTAACAAATACGCTAGATATAAAAATAACAGGGCAATTGCAAATTTAGACGAGCTTTTATAAATTTTGGAAACATATTACAAAGCAGAACCCACAAGTTTTCCAGACTCCCTTCATGGCTGCATCTGTGTTACAGAATGGTTTGGGTATGAATGCTGAAGGTCATTTAGGAACTATTTTGATTGTCAAACACAAGTGACCGTTTTCAAGGTTGCTGAAAAAGACCACTGTAATGCTTTTATGTTACAGGATATAACTGATCCCAAATGACATCCCAAATAAAAGCTTTTCATTATTACTTCTTCCATTCGCTGCCATGAATTTGTCATTGGACTCAATGTGAATCTCCTCTTTCAGAAAGGGTACAAGACAATCACTGAGAACATGTAAGCCGCTGAAACTTTTACTCCTACAAGACTTGCTGCTTGAGCAATTTGAAAACGTAAGCAAGGAAAACCAAAGGTTAATATTTCTAGACTACACCAAATTTCTAATGGCAAAGCCAATATCCATTTGTTAGAGCTAACACTATTTTCTTCCTCTGTTATTGCTTTGCATCTTAGCACGACCAAAGGTTACAGCATCCTCATATTTCCACTCCAGCCAACCATCTGATCAAGTATGTGATGGAAGTCAACAGCAATTTTGTTTTCATTAATCAAGATAATAACTGGCCATAAATAACATCTCTGCAGTTACTGTGAAGTAACAGCGAAACCTTGAAAAACAACAAATTGCACATCCCCTACTTAGAGGAAGACTGCAATGTGCCTCACTTCTGCAGCACTGGATACAAGGCATGCTGGAATTTACACGACATTTAAATTTTATACAAAATCCAGGCATCAGCCTTGAAGATGGGAGAGACAGATGTATCTATTCCAGTCAACCTGGGTATACCATTAGTTCTTTTCAAAGTATTTTGTCTGGGTTTAGGTTTGTTTTTTGGTGTTGTTTTTTTTTTTTAAGAATCAAGGTAAAAAAGAGGGTTCTAAAAGGGGAACATAATTCTGTATTTTCATACAAAGACAATGCTTACAAAAGTAAATAATCCAATGTATTACAAAATTATCGTGGCAGAATTTTTTTTGGGTTCTCTGATGTCAGCTGTGTAAATGGATAATGAAAAAATTTTGTTGAGTAGTATATTTTTTACAGAGCACATGAGAGAAATGACCAACCATGAAGTATGTCAGAATGGTGGAAGCACATCCTCTGAAATTTTAAGACGGAGGCCCAGTACCTTCAGATGAATTGCAAGGCAAAGCCAGGTTGGGGAATGCTGGGGAAACGGTGCAGATGTGGTTTGCCAAAGCCACAAAGACTTGGAACAGTGCATGTGTGGAGTATTTTCTTTCTGTGTTTGGAAAAGACGCCAGGTGATGGTGACAAAAAGAAGAACCACAAAGGTATATGGTAGTAAAAGCACAAAGTATTAAAGTCCAAACACTTCTTTAGTTGGGTATTGGGTTTTCACATTCATAATGCTGTACTAATTAAAAATGGATTTAGCAGAGTTAGCTCCTGATAAAAATCTGGTGAAAACATTATGCAGTCTCACAGCTGCACAGAGAGACAATGGATTTTGACCTGTGGTTAATTAAGATCCCTTCATGTCCAGCTGCATGGCTGTTTGTGGGTAGTGAAATTCCCACTCCAAGTCCTATAAGGACAGCATTTTGGGACACTGGGTATATTCAGAGTCATATCACTGTATGCTCCTGCTTCAGTTGGGGGAGGTATTACTGAACACACTGTTTATATATATATGTGTGTGTGTGTCTTTATATTTTTATATATACACATATATACACACACAAGATGCTGAAGTTCATGCCCCATTTTGTAATGTAAAAAGCAAAAGAGAAAATTAATGGGAACAACAAAAAAAAAGCCATTAGAAGAGGGAGAATATTAATATTTTCAAGCAGAGCTAAGACCCCTCCGCAGCCTGCTAATTTAGAAAATTAATGTACTTAGTACATTCATTTGTATAGGGATTTTACATTCTACATCAGTGCCAGGTATCATATTTCCATTTGAAAAACCTGAATCCAAACAGGTGTTTGACACAACAATGCAGTTCCTTTTGAGGAAGGAATCATACACAGTTTGAACAAAACCCCAGTTGTTGGCTGCAAAATTAATACCAAATGAGAGGGCATGATTTGTGATCCTACTCTCGACGTATTTCTCAAAGTGAGTTCTTATACTGAGCCACAGTCCAACACACTCCTTAACACTTGACTTGAGCTGAAGGAATAGTTGGTAGCTACAGTTACAGCAGATGACTGGCAAGGTGCCCTGTCGAGTTTTGTTTGCAATTGGTTCATTCCCATGATGGCAAAGCGTACTGGATTTCAAATCCAGAAACTCTCACAAGGCCGCACCTCGTCATCACTGCACTTCACATCCAGCAATCAAACACTCCAATGGCACACTGGAATGGGCAGCAGCCTGGAGAGCAGGTTGACATCAAACACCGTGTTACCTGCGTGACTTCTTGCAGCAGGCCTGAGACTAAGGAATGTGGCACGCTCCTGGCTATTCTCCCCCAGCAAGATGCTCATTCAGAGGCAACAAAAAGGCTGATTCTCAAGGATGGATACAGGAAAAACATCAGTTGTCTAACATAGGTTAGTTCGACCTCTCAGTGTTTACTGTTTATCCTTTCCCAGATCAAGCTGGGAAACTGCTTTGGTTCACACAAAATCTCAACAGGATTTGTTGGATTTAAGGTGATCTACTTCTTTTCTGCCCATCATGGGGCATAGCAAATAGAGCCCTTGGAGGAACTATGGAGACCTGGCTGAGGCACAAAAAGAGAGAAAGGACTTCCTTTGTCTCGCTGTCCAAGAGCTCATAGTTACAATAAAAGTCTCAACATTTAAGCAAGAAAACAGAGGACCTGTAGGTAGAGTTTGGTCTGGAGCCAAGATCACAAAGTCTCTCTACACAACACCAGCTGCAGCCTCCAGAATGCACTTTCTTTTACTTTCTTTTTTGTTTTCCCCTAGGGGGCAGTTATTTCAGCTTTCATTGCAGTGCCAAAGAAAGGATCAATCTGATCACTTCGATTATAAAGTTTGATTGCTCAAGGATGTAGGTTGGCCAACGTAATTCAGCTTTCATATTGCACAGTTATCTACATCCTCTCTCTTTCATGGAGTACCTTCAACAGGTTGTGTTTGGATCTGCAGTCTTATGAGTTCAGCTCTTAGTGACCCTAGAGAAGACCACGAGGTCAAAGCTGTTATGTCAGGAAATCATTCCCTTTTAATAAGTTTGCCCTGCACTCAGCTGCTTCCCAGACCACAGAGATCATTTTTAGAAAAAAAATAATACAGGAGGGGTATTAAGTCACTGTTCTGTCTTTTGCTTGGTCAGTAGTGCTCCATGGTGAAGCACCAGGTTACAACAAAAAAATAAAACCACCAGGTCACAGAGGTTTCCATGGCACTGACATAATTAGTGCAGTTATAATACATGACAGAACATGGCACACACATGCAAAAAAACCTGGGTAACAGCACGAAGATATTAGAAAGAGTGTGTGACATTGGAATTATTGAGATCTTCAGCAACAAGCCAGTAACTGTACATATATATACACACACATACATATACATACACAGACAGAGATGGCAGGCACCAAAAAGACCCCATAGCTTATTTTTTTAATTAGAAATACAGAAAAATTTTCAATCTCTGGCCACTCAGTCATGGTAAGCAGAAGACTGCTTTGGAGAAAGGGTAGGAATTCTTTGAATTCCCCTGGAATGTCCCCTCTTTGCAAGCCTGGTGCAGAACTGGACTAAGGCACCTCGTTACACTTGACTGTGAGCAGGTAGCGGAGTGCCACGCACGTACTGAGCACACCACGCAGACAGACCACACATATTACACTTCTATTTCTCCAAATCAACACGTTAGTAAGAAAAAGCATGAGTTTAAATTTGGGATTAATCCTTCCTACTGTAAAAACACTAGCAAGAATTTCACTGTTTTCACAAGGAAAACCAGATTCCCAGACTGTGTAAGAGCAGCTACACTGTCTTTTGGATTATCGTCTTCTGTCCCTGGTGGTGGGCCAACATTTGGAACTTCCTCGGTTCCTAGGAAATTCATTTTCTATTTTAAAAAGGCTTGGGGGAGCTATTCTGAGGAATCCTCATTCACTCTGAACAACCTTTCTCTGTATTAAAATTATTTCTACGTTTTAGTCTATGTGGGTGAAGGCGGGTAAAAATCAAAGTGATGCATTTTCTTCTGTTGGGATAAACAAGCTGGTGTGGGTGGTTGTGCATGGTAAAATGAGACAAAACCTTTTTTTAATGTCAACTTTCTATTAATAATCCAAAAATAGTTTCACAAAAGCCAAATGTGTCTTTTTTTAAGGATTAAAAGAGTATGAAAACAAATTTTATTTTAATTCACCATCAACCTTGTTAAGTGCATTTTTCATCTGCTCGGAACAGCTTTCCCATATATGGAAAGACGTTATGAACACTACAGATTTCAAAAAGGTCAGAATTTTTTCTTTTATATTTAAGGCCGAGTATTTTATGGGTCACTGAGAAAAAAAATCCTTTCAAAAACAATCCAAGCAGGTCTCCTCAAAAACGTGATAAAACAAAGCAAGCATCAATTCGGTTTCTGGATTAATGAATGAAGTGCTTAACCTCAATTTCTGGTTGACCAGAACTCGTTCCATTTACTGCATTTTTCTTCCAAGTACTGACATATAACTGGAATGTCTTTATTGACATAGTTTTCCAGACTTAGAAAACACATTGTGAAATGGCCAAAATTCTGGGTTTACAAATTCAGTCTGCACAAATTTAATTCCTAATTCAGTGATCAGAATGCAAATGATAGTTAAGAATTTAGTGACCAGCATGGGAAAACCTATAAATCCACAATAGCACAGAACAGGAAATATTCTCTTACTGAAGATACTTCAAGGCAGTTATGGTTTTAGTATCAGCTTCATAAAAGAATCATATGCTTCCATTTTAAGGTGAATTGGAATTTGAATTTCACCCACACCAGCTCTTCCATCAATTTTATTGATGATTATCAATACCTATTGATGACTGTTACTTTCAATGGGATTTTCTAGTGAATGGCCTATCAGAATTTCAACAACTTCATATTTCTATGAAGAAATACACAGCGTGCTTTGCACGGCATACTGTTATTTCTTCATAACAACTGCACAGACATTACACTACAGCACCTAAACGCATGAAAATTACTCATTATTCATAGTAGCAGAAGGCATCTCAAACATGTGATGAACTCATTAAATCAGTTTAGAGGGGATTAGTCATTTAAGAGCATGCTAAAGAAGCATTTTGCTACTTACCCACAGAGCTTTACCTAAGTCACAGCTAAAATTTACATGACAACATATCATGTAGCGAGTAAAAGCAACAGAACAGTTTTGGTGCCCGTTTTGGGTTTACGTGGCTAGGGTTTGATAGCAGACAGGCTGCAGAGGTGGCTTCTGTGAGAAGGCACCAGAACCTGACCCCGTGTAGAACAGAGCAAGTTGTGGTTCGCCCCAAGACGGACCCAGCACAGGCGAGAGCTGAGCCCATCAACGAGGTCAGTAGCACCTCTGTGGTAATGCATTTAGGAAAGAGTAAAAAACACTGCACTGCAGCAGCTGAGAGAGAGGAGAGAGAATAAGTGAAAGAAACTCCGCAGAAACCAAGGTCAGAGAAGAAGGAGGGGGAGGAGGTACTCCAGGGGCTGGAACAGAGACTTTCCTGCAACCCACTATGGTGGTGATGACCATGATGGAGACTGTGGAGCTGCGGGTTGTCCCCCTCCGGCTCATGGAAGCCCATGGTGGGGCAGATACCCACCTCCAGGCCACTGAGGGAGGTCTAGGAAGGAGCAGGTCTTCTGGCCAGCATCTGTGCCTCACCAGGAGACCAGCCCTGCAGCAGGCTGCTCCTGAAGGACTGCTCCCTGTGGAAGGGACCTGCACTGGAGCAGCTCCTGAAGAACACGCACTGGACAAGTTTGTGAAGGACTGTCTCCCATGAGAGGGACCTCATGCTGGAGCAGGGGAAGAGCATGAAGAGAAAGGAATGGCAGAGAATAAGCATTATGAGCTGACCACAACCCGCATTCCCCACCTCCCTGCATTGTTCAGGGGAAGGAGATAGAAGAGTTGGGAGTGAATTTGTGCCTGGGAAGAAGGGAAGGGATGGGCAGAAAGTATTTTTTAGATTTTTTTTCTTATTTGTCATTATCCTGCTCTGATTAATTGGTATTAAATTAAATTAATTTCATTCAGTCAAGTTTGTTTTGCCCATGGATGGCAATTCATAAGTGATCTCCTTGTCCTTATCTCAACCTACAAGCTTTTCATCTTATTTTTCTCTCCCTGTCCTGTCGAGAAGGGGGAAGATAGAGAGGCTTGGTGGGCACCTGGTAACCAGCCAAGGTCAACCCACCACAGTGTTTTAGAACTTCTTAGTTAATTATGTTTTTTATGGTACATACACATCCCCACTATGTAAACTATTTGTCTGTAGCCAGATCTTCCTCTCTATAAGCACAGGAGCCTAAGGCTCCAGGCCATAAAAGAGAACAGAAATAAGTTTAGAATTTGGAACTTTCGGAAAATAGATAATGGAGTTACTTTGGCTTGCACACAATCACATATTTCAACAATCACTGTAGGTGAATGAACCTTAAATGCTTGCAGTTCATCAAATCCTTTCCAAGTCTGGGTGTGAAGGCTTTACCTGGAGGGGTCCAACAAACTACAGAGGAGGAGAAGGAAGAAATCCAAGGGCAAGTCCTCCTGAGAGCATGAGGTTTCAACTCATTGACAGACACATCACTAAAACCATCCACAGAAGATGCACACACAGTAAGCCTCAGAGCACTTTCAGTACAGAGTGTACAGTCTATTTGCCCAAACATCTGTGGGCTAGCTAAACAGCTCTCTGTTAGAGACAGAGATGGAAGTTAAGATGTCCAAGGCAAGAGAAAAGATGCAAAAATGCAATATGGAATCTACCAATGATGAAACAGAATAAAACACCTTTGTTGAGATTGACATGGAAAAACTGTGAATATAAGAACATCCGACTCCCTGAACAGCTTTTAAAAAGCAGCATGGGAAAGAACACAGTGCTTAACTGTTTATTTACATTTGGACAGTTCTTTTGGAAATTGACAACTTTGCCTCCTGGACAGCTAATTTGGCATAATTCCCAAGCCACAGGCCCTTCCAGACATCTCAGTCATGTCCAATGTCCTCGGTTTTCAGTGCTGTAAGATGCATGCCAGTCAAACATCAAAATCCTCTTCCCACAGGACTTGTGGGATTGTTTTGGTGACTACAAACACAGGAGAAGGAAGCAGGCTGTCAGTTTGACCATTATGAAATCCATCATCAAATGGGACAATATTCTAAAATTAAAACCTTTCTCTTCTCAGTGTAAGAAAGCTTTGTTGAAACCATCCAGCAATTCAGGCTATTGTGTACCAGAAAGAATTCTGGGATACCATTTTGAACCTCTATCATGAAAAAGAATTTTAAAACTTGTCATATGGAAAGGCAGAATATAAAGCCATGGACTGCCTCTCTGAAAACAAACTGCTGCCAACGCCCCCTGAGATTTAAAATCAGGGCTTGAGGCACTCCTAGATGAAATGTATGATGTGAGAGGTTCTCTCTCTAGTTAGAGCTCACACTATCAAAAGAAGAAAGATTAAGCTAATGCTGAAGAGGAAAGCACAATTACATTTTAAAATTGCTTTTTGAAAGAGATGCTGGGAGTCCTGTCCACTGGCACAATTGGAATACCAGAGAATAAACACACCACTACATGCACAAAAGTCAGTAATCTCACACTGCCAAGGAGAGAGACTGTTCTGTTACAATCACTGCTCTCTCAAGTATGTTCTGACTAGGAGCTTTGGCTCTAACTCACTAAATCACGTTTGATTTGTAGAAATGCAGACGTTCTTTGCCACTTCTTTCACTCTAACAAAATCCCAGTAACACACCTAGATCCTACTGCCTTCCTTCTTTTATATCAGGACAGAAATTTAAGCATCTGGGAAAGCTACTTGCACCTTCTATCATGACACTCCAAAGTATTCAGAATTAGTCATTTAATCTCTATCCAGGCTAAAATGGCTTACTAGAGAAATCTCAGCTTAATAAATTATGTATAGGAATTCTCCCTTTTATGTAGTGCGAGCAGTCATTTGAGCCATAACATCATTTATGGCCGCAGCAGAATGAAATGAGCAAATACACCGTGGTACAACCCAGCGTAAGTTAATATTGGTCACAGAGCTTGTACACATGGAAAGAAGCAACTGCCAAAGCCAGAACATTTGCCAAAGGCCTTCCCCATTCTTAAAGAAGGTGCCAGCAAACTTGTACCCCATCACAAGCCAAAGACAATGAGAGGTAGCCATGAACCGAGCTTTTCTCTTCTTACGCTTCTACCAACCTGGAGGTATGATGTCCAATCTGGAAATCCAGAAGAGTTTCAACATTTGGTGGGAGAAACCAGACTTCCATCCAGCCTGTGAATCCTGCTGCCATCCTAACCTGCAGTATTTCTTTTGTCTAGCCTACCCTCCATGAGGGTGAGTTTGTCACTTGACTATCCCACAATACCCCAGTGTCTACACTCTGGTTCCTCTCCAAGATTCCAAAAATGGAAAGAAACATCAAGTTAACCTGGCTTTAATTTGAGAACATTGTTACAGCAAGTATTGCTCTGAAAAACCTCCATCAGATTCCTTTCAGCTGCAAAGTCTTCAAGTCCAACACATAGCCACCTGCAGCCACAGACGGCAGTTTCAGTTTCTCAGGATGGTGGAAAGAGAGATGCAGCAGATGATTATCCCCCTGTTCCCACTTAGATGAAAATTTCAATGACTGGCAGCAGAAGGAGTTAATTAAAGGTTTGCTTTCTCGTCTCCTTTAGGAAAAATAAAAAGTTTTCTAAGTCTGAGCTCCAGTCTGAGGTAACTAGACAGCTAATAACTTCAGCAGGGATTTTAGCCACTTGAGGAAACTGCTCAGGGAGTCACCTGACAGCAAGCTGACACTTTTAGAAAAGAGGATATTTCACTGGCATTTGTTGAGAAAGTGAGTGAAAGGAAACTGCTTTCACAGCACAGACAGGGACAATAATGACATGCCAGGCACAGAGCACTGGAAACTTTTCCCTTGGCCACAGAGTCTTTAAGCATCACGGGCAGTAACATTTTATACCTGCAGGCCTGTTCTACGGAAGGCATAAAGGGGATGGATACACAGACCAGAAGGGTCCTGCCCTTCCAGCTCAGCTCAAACCTCATTCAAGACAAGCGGGAAGAACAGCACAAGGAATGTCGCCTTTTACTTTGCCTAAATCCAGCCCTAGGTTTAGCTAAAGTCAAGAGCAATTTCGGTGCCTTCCAATGTACCTGCGTGTCTGCTTATTTCTGTCACAGTCACCAACACGTGGATCCAGACCCAGTAACTGGGGGAGCAACTCTTCAGTGGCACTGAAGGGCCTGGGACAGGCAGTCCCAGCTTCACCAGGGATCACTAGAGGAGGCCCAGCACCCAAGGAATATGTGAATATGGTGAAAAAACAGATCAGTGCTAGAGCTCACTGAAGCTGAGTGAAACTTGGCTACAAAGCACCTTGCGCTGTGTAGTGAGACTCGGTACCACGGCCAAGTGAAGGCACAGGTACCTTGAAGATGGGGACACCTCAGAAGAATAACCAAGCCTAAAAATATGAAATCCTTCCAAAAAAAAAAATCCCCAAAGCTGCTTTTTCATGTATTTGGAATCTGTATGAATATATTCGGGAAGAATATACAGTATCTACATTTCAACTAGTGGAACACTTATGGAGCCAGAGATGAAACTGTTTACTGAAATGAAAAGTGTAATTCTGGTATTTATACTCCAAAGGATATGCAACACATCACAAATATAACTACCAGAAGGTACCAGTTCATTTTAATTCTACAAAATTCCATTTGCAGAAATAGACCAGAGAAGTGTTAGAAGCGACAGTCTGGGGAGCTATTTCTAANAAAAAAAAAAAAAATCACAGATATTTAAACCAGATTAAATTCTAAATTCCAAAAAGTTGCCTTTTAAAATGCATTACCTCAAATCTCTAAGGCATTGTACCTTCCATGCATTTCCAAGAGCATATATTATTCACATTATTTAACGTTTGCATTCTGATTGCAATCAGCCTTCTTTTAATAAAATAAATAATGTTACAGTCTGTTAACCTAGAACCATCAAACTCTTGCTTCCATTATCAATCAATGCCACTTTTCTGCTGACTGCAATTCAATTAAAATCCAATTATTTGAATAACTGGATGGAAATTGCTATCATAAGATGTACGTTTTTATTAGGAGCATTTTGTGTAGAAAATTGACAGCACAGGAGTTGTGACACTACAGTTAAAAAATGTTTTGTAACCCGGACTGGGAAAAGCAATGCCAACAAACACGGAGGGACAATGCCACTTCTGGAGTAGCAATTTGATTCTAAAGTCGGGCCTTTTGGCTCAGAGCAGGCCCAAAATGATGTGATTCCGGTAGCATTACTATGAGCTTTGAGAACGTTGATCCTTCTAAGCCTCAAAGCTTGCTATTTCTACAGATGTTAAAAAAGAAAAGAAGTAGTTATATATTCTGCGAGCATCTTACCACATTACCCATGGAGTTAATCATAAAATATGTCAGTCAGTGATACTGGTTCTTTAGGCGATATCAATGTCAAATTCTGTCTTTTATTTTATTTCTTACATTAACTAAGACCGGGTAAGGAGCTGTTTATTAACAGGACATCTCTCTTAATACGTTTGCAGCTGAGTACCTTCATTTTAAAATAATGTCTTAGGAGGAAATCCCCAAGTATAAATTTGCTTCTTAGTTTTTAATCACATCAATTTTCTACCAGAGCTTTAATTTATTTCACCAAAATGTGGGTAACACATTCTTCTTCATCGAACCCTAAAAAGCTGAATTCTTCGATACTGATAACATACGCAGACAGAAAATATCATCACACTACTTTACTTTCAGTATGCCAACTCTATATATAAACAGAAAAATATCTTTTAAAATGTCTAGACGTAAAGTCTAATTTTACAAAACAGGTTTAAAAGATTAAAAGATTTCTGTTTTTACCAGGTCTAATTATCTAGGACTTACTTGGCACCTAAAATTACTATGGAAAACCATTTTTAGGAACAAAAAATTCTCCTATCAAACATATTTCTTTAGCTGATCTCAAATACCCTTATAAAGCAGGTAAAGGTTCTGTAATGTATTTCTTTTCAATGTAATATTATTGTCTTCTACCTTGCATCATAAAATCATATCATCTGAATTATACCTACTACAGTTTTAATAAATTTCTGCAGAGGTTGTTCACCGAAGATTACACGGAGGATTTAAACTGGGCTATTAGATTATGATTACTTGCATTTGACAAAATAACTTGAACTGGCATGCAGCAAGGAATGAATAGAGCCAAAAAATCAAGGATAAGAAAATGGAAATATTACAGATAAGCAAAGTAATTCCAAAATGTGATTTATAATAAAAGAAACAACTCTTGATAGAATGTCATGTTCATATTACTTATCCATTGTGATTGCTGTACTTGACTTTTGTTCCATATATCAGATTTTATATCTTTCCTGTCATTTTCCTTGTGATTTCAGGCAACACCCCTAAAATATTTTTAGCTGCTTTTCAAACTAAAGTTGCATTAAGTAGTGAATACTGTTTATCACAAGTGCATGACAGTTCTCATATATGCCGGAACCTGCCTACTTCCTAGAAATGTATATTTTCACATACACACAGTCTAGCTCCCTCTAAAGCTAGCACTGGAATAAATACTTATAGCCTTTTGACTCTACATGCTAGCAGGGTCTCTTAGGCAAGCTCTGAAAAGTCATCTTACAAAAGGGGTCCACGAAAAATGCCAGAATTCAAGCCATTCAGTTTTCTCACGCACACAGACGTTAAAAGTGAGATCATTTACATGATGTACGTTAAAATCACAGCTACTTACCCTTTTTCTCAAGTTGTAGGTCAAAATGAGATTTCTGGAGAAGGAGTGTGAAAAGGCTGTGTAGAACTCCAGCACTTTCTGCAAGGCATCCCTTTTAATCACATGAAGATCACAGTAAGTCAAAGCCCTTACATTAGCACAGGACTGGGCGAGGGTCGACTCCTTCCAGAACACATCACCAAAAACGTCTCCTTTGCCTACAGAAAATCAACAGCATTGCTTTCAATAACAGCACTGTTTCCATCAAAAATGTAACAGAACAGACATTCAGGCAGTCAAGTTTCTTCTATTTTTGCGTTCAGAAAAAAAACTGTCTGAAAAAAAAAACCAACTTTGAAATATTTAATTGATAACTTTTTCCATTATCTTTTTCTTAATTACAACAGCCTAGCAAAACTTCATAAGAATAAATCATAATTAAAAAGTCTTCTGTGTGACAACTCCTCTTTAAATATCAATAAAGGTTTTTCTTTAAAAATCAAGAGAAGTGGTTCATTCTTGGTTCATGTACTCTTCTGATCCCTTTCAAAGAAATTAATTAAGAGGAAATGGTTTTTCCCTTTCTCCTTTTAACTGCCACGCAAAGGATCTGTTTCTTATATCTGTGTTGTTGAGTCTCCTTAATCTGGCTGACATTCACCCACTGTTGTGTCAATAAAACCGTCCTGTATAACACATCAGTGCAGTTACAGGCTGCAACTAAACAGAGTCCAAACCAAGAGGAGTTATCCACAGATTAGTTATCCCCAACACAGCAATGACAAGGCATGAATGTTTAGCTGTTTCACACTGGAAGGAAGAAAACAGCCATTCCTTCACACCCTTCGCATGTGCAGGTCTCTATGAGCTCGGGGCAGCCAGTGAAATCCCTGCTGTGCAGTACTGCAAGGAGGGCATTTGCACCAGTCTGGGCACTACAATGCAGGGCACATACACCAAAATCTACTGAGGAGCAGCCCCCAGTCAGGATTTCACTGGTTACACCCCAGCTCAGGCTGGGCACAGAAGGGAGTGTGTAGGAGGAAGTTACAAGTTCATTTACAAGAGTAATCATCTTTTTCCCCCATTTTCCAATACATAATACTAACAAAACAGGAATATTCAGTTGTTACCTTGATAAGGAAAAGCTATGCTGTTCTTGTTTTGAAATGTGTTTTCCTCCCAAACTTCTGCTGTGCTCTATCACCACTGCCCATCTCTCTTAAGACCAACGACATGGAAACACATTTACATCTGTCAAGCTGTGGTAGGAATGGCCCCTTGCCTCGTAAGTAATACCTTGCCCCTAGCAATTCTTAAATCCGAAGCATCAAAATATATATTAGTTTACTGACTTCACCCAGGTTCTTTTAGATCTCCTTCCCTAAATAAATTGTCATTTTTGAAAGCCCATATGAAAGTCAAGAGAACTATCAGGAGTAAAGAGCTCAAGAAAACTTCTAATTCAAACTCAGAATTCCCATCTCAGCTCTTCAGCTGTACTTCCACCCTTATCTAATCTCTTCCATTGGATTATAAGCATTTTCTCTTTGAGAAGAAGCTATCAGCTTGATGGTAAGCTACCCTGAAGCCCAGTAAGCAGTCGTTAACTCTGATGTGCTCTCAGTCTTCCACAGAAGACCCACACCATCCACCTCCCATGGACCAGTTTAGATCCTGATCACTTTGGACTTTATTTTAATTTTAAATGAGTATATACATGGAAATCACCTGTTCTGTTAGCACATTTTTCACAAAATTAGGCAAAGACACCAAAAAGATAACCTTTCTTCCACCTCTAGTCTCCCTACATAGGACAATGACAGCATCTGGAAATAGTACAAAAGCTTCATATCGACAAGCGTGGTGGTAGCCCCACAGCCCAGTACAGTAAGCAACTTTTCTTTTTAATGGCAATGACTTTTCACATTTTCAATTATTTGTATGGTTTTTGTTAGTAGATACATTAAAAATGGCCAAAGAAAAAAAGTTTCTGTGCACTTAAAACAGATCTTCATCTACAAGGCTTTTAGACAGACAAATACACAATATAGTCAAAACTGAAATGAAACAATTTTTATGCACCATAAAAACCGATATGCTTCACTGGGTAAAAATGGATTGTTTGCCTTTGGAATAAATATGCTTTTACTCACAATCTTCCAGGCAATTAGCTAAACAACTGTTTTAATTAACGCTCTGGAATCTATCAAGCAATGAAATGTGCCATCACTGATGAGCAACAGTTAGAGCTGGTAGCCCAAGCACAAGGGAGAGGAATTCTAGCTCGTTTCTAAGTGTATTGCTTAACATCTACGGACAAGTCTCCCTACCTTAAAGAGGCAATAATTATGTTACTGCCTCACAGTAACATGATGAATAATTAGTACAATCCAAGCACAAACAGCATGATGCTGCTATGCCTACCTCAGAAATGACATACAAGAGTTAGTTATGTCCTACTCTTTTTGAAATTTAATTCTGCTTTTCACATAACACAGAAAGATACCACTTTGTCCTCCACTTGTGGCAGCAATCACAGTTTCCCTTCACTGTTTGTAACTCTTCCCTCTGAAAAAATCTCCCTCCTGCAGTGTCCTGCCACCCCAGGGAGCCACTTCCCATTAGTGGCAAGAACAGCACAGGAAGGAGCTGCGTCTGCTGGGTGCCCGCTGAGCCACACCAGAGAAAAGCAACACACGAGCCACAAACTGAGTCAGATCACAGAAGCCTCTGTTTTTAAGAAACAAACTAAAAAACCCCAAGAAGTTGTACTCTTTTCTTTCATTAAAAATCTTCCTTGAAGTTAACAGCCAGCGATCTAGTTGAAAATGAATCCTACACTGTATTTCAGTCTCCAAGGCAAGGCACATGCAAGCACCTCATTGCTTTATTTCTGTCAAGTCCATTTTCTAAATGATGCATACCAAAAGTATGAAATTTGATTGTCAGATTCTAAAAAAAACCATGTTTGACATTTATAGAAAAATGAGGGGAGAAAGGAGCAGTAGAAATCTATATAGCGAGAAGGAATTAAAATTCCACCCAGGACTACCTGCTCTGCATTAGAACAATTGGCCTCTTATGCATAATAAGGAATTGCATACCATCTCCCTTTGTCTATATGTTCTTCACAAAGTAGGATCAATCACTGTGGAAAAAGGAATTTAAAAAAAGGCGGGGGGGGCAGACTAAGTGGGTGTTTTATCAAAACCATCTGTAATTGGAAAGCAAGAAGGGTACGGTGATACTTCTGAGTCAGAAGGTGGTTGGCAAAGTCCAATGGCTACATGAGGCAAGCTGAGCCAAAAGCCTCTTTTTATAACTCCAGGCTTTCTATATTTCACCTTACGCTGAAGAAAGATTAAAAAGCCAGAGAAATGCAGATGGCCGTTTGTTTTTCAGTACTTTGCATTTCTCTTTCCCAGCTTTCTGAATTCCACATGTTTGCCAGGAACATTATCTGTCGATCACACTTAGAGTGGATGATCTAAGCTTTTACCATCAGTCATTTATATTCCTGACTGGATTGGTCAGCTGAGGACCTTTTCCACCATCAGCTCAACATGCATTGCAAATCCAAATAGTTTTCTGCCTTTTACGTTTCCTTGTTTGTTTTAATTATAACAACAAGTCCCCAAACCCTGATATATTTAAACTGTGAAGAAATATTTTATAAAACCTTCTGTTTCCATATTCGTTCTTTCCCAATTTCTTCTCCACATCAGGTTTACTATTTATCTTGTAAGTGAAAAGATGATTTCTCTGTTACCACTGCCAATTCAGCCTGAGTCAGGCATAAGGTCAAGCCACATCCACTCTTGTCTCCTGAAAGCAGCACCAGCGATGAAGATCTGATTATTGCAGTTTAGCTTAGGTGTTCTGCTGATTCTGAGAAAAGAACCACACTCTCACACTACAACTGTATTGCCTTGATACCACAACAACCCTTGGCTTTTTCACCCTTACAAGAGGAAAGATTGAAGAGCTTTGCTCTCAGACAGAGATATTCCACTCTACTCCAAAAAAGTGTGACTCATGGAATATGCGTTTGGCTAATAACCTACTCAGTCCTCTTTTGGGTTCAGGGTGTCTGGGAGTCATGGTGCAGTTTTGCTGTGGTAGAAGATGAGGCTATGGATTCATGTGTTGCAGGTCTTCCAAGTCAGTATGGATTTTGAAGGCCTTCACTCGAATCCATGGATTTTCAGTATATCAGACAAAATATTCATGTTAGAATCATTCTCAAAGCAATAGTGATGGTTGTTACAGCAGCCAACAGCAGAATCTAGGTCAGGTCCCCTCCTGATTTGCCTTCATCTGCATGTTTGAACAATGGAATTAGGATCTGGCACAGTCTCAGCAGATGCAAAGATCAGATGGAATGACCAAACATTGCTCGTGGTGCCTCAGTGGCAATGCAGCACCAAGCATATCTCGGCAATCAGGTGCTGGCAAACACAGTTATCTGTGATGCTGATCCACAGTGGCTGCCACGATGACTGTCCCAGCACAGCTCCCTGGAGCACCCACACTGGCCTGCACCCTCAGGATCTGCTCTCCACCTCCAGGCAGTGGGAGACACCCACTGCAAACACACGGATTCTCTAGGGTCAAACTCTGTCTGCGATCACCACGTGATTATTTGGCTTCAACAGAAAATCCTTCCCTTCTCCTCTCTTCCCTCATTTCCACCACATCTAAGTAAGGCGTGCAATTTAAATTTTCCCGTTTTACAGAGAAGAGAAAGATTCAAGGAAAGTAAAGACACTAAAGCAAAAATAATTTTTCCTCTTGGTGCACTGTTTTAAGGCAACAAAATCTGTCAGCCAGGAAAAAATGGAGCTACCATTTGGCATTGAGGTGGAGCATTCAGGATCTGTCCTGCAGATAAATGGCACAACTTGACAGCCACTGAATAGCCTGTAGTTTGGTCCTCCAACACAGCACAGCTGGCAGGAGATGATGCACGAAAGTGATTTGCTGCTTTGGATTTTCTTAAGATTTCTCAAGTGCAAACTGAGACACGTAATGAGAAGTGAATGACCAACTGCACTGCAGAGAGTACACTATTCTTCATTAACCAGAGATTTTAACCACTCTTTTCCTCTAATCAGACCTCCGAAAAGCCTGAGTATCTTTGCCACAGAAACCAAAGTGTTACAGAGACAACAAACTGAAGCTGCACTTTCAGTGATTTGCCTGGTGCACGAATTGAAACACAGTGTATCTGCTCATGTTGTAAACCGCAGCCTGGCAACATTTTGCAGACAGTTTACTACACAACTGCATCAATTTTCTCTGCTGGAGCACATTACTGTACAGACAAAATAAAAACATTTATTTTAGAGACGAGTAGCAACAACATGATTTAGTTACAGCTAAAATTTCTATTATAGTTGCTATAATTAAGGTGTTTATTTGTCTCTCGGAATACAGTATGGATTATATTTCACTATGTGAACACTCACCTACTGTGATGAAGAGTTTTAAATGGCAACTGGGCCCTACCAGGTTTATTCACAAAAAAAGCCAGGAGGCTTCACCAGAATCTGCACCATTTATCCTTATTTGCATTTTAAGGGTTGCTATCATTATGTTATAAATAGATGGCCAGTTTGTACAAACTCAGAGGACATGAAGTAGCTCAGGTAACTGGAGTCACAAATGTATTTGAATGTATTTGCACTGGTTAAGTAACAGGAAAACCACAGCTCAGTCTGTGTTGTCATTGCACAGGCAGTGCTAATTCTCTGACCGAAAAAAAAACCTATATAAGATGCTCAAATTGCATTATCCTCTGAGTTACTTCCCTAATTACTTAGGGACAGGCTTTATGTTCTAGATGTTGCTTGAAACATACATTGAAGTCCCAAAATTTTATTATTTTATTTCAGACGAAAAGTATTCACAAGAGCTTAAATAGTAAGTTTTATGTTCTGATATACATAAAGTAAATATTTTGAAAACCACATGAAGTTTGCCTCTATCTTGTATTTCATTTTATTTAGTATTTCTAGTAACTCCTTCAGTATAAATTTAACAATGTTACAGAAACATATCTCTGAAAAAAAGTATTAATTTGAAATTTGGAGAAAACAAAGAAAAACCAGTGTTTCATGAAAATTTTTTCAATTACTTTTTAACCTGTCTCTTCACTGAAAAAATCTATTCTTTCTCCTCCAAAATTCTGAAAGAGAAACAAAATCCTACCCAAAACAGAAATGAAAATTAATTCAGTGGTTCACCTGGCAGAAATCAGGCTCTTCATAGAAAGCTGACTTCCTTGCTAAATTATGATTTCTGCCTCTGGCTGGAGCATGCACACAAACATGATGTGCAAACCTTCCTAACACAGATATCCTGAGATATCAAGGGACACGCTGGAACAGGGAGCCTCATCTCCACCACATCTCAGCTTCAGCTGCCAGTGTCCTGCTAAACGCTGCCATCTTCCAAGGGGAACTTCTTCCACACGCGATGCTGTCGGACTATTTAAGAGCACGTTATGTAAAGGTGTATAAATTCACAGCAATAAAACATGAAGCGTGCCAAAAAGCTCCCTACTGAGGCCTCTGTTCACAGGGAATACTCCTGCTCCTCAGCTGCTCCGGCAAGACATCAAATGTTTTAAAAATCTGTTTCTCCAATACTCTGCACACCCTTAAACCATCGACAAACAGCAGTAAACAGGAGCTTTGGCAATTCATGCTTTTAATGTCTGACAGAAATCAGACACAGAACAAAAAAAGAGTCTCAAAAATGGCAAGACCTGATATCGACTGACCCCAGATGTCTGGAGGACAGGAATAAGGAATACTCTCTGTCTGAAACCACCATGTGGGATAAACCTGTATTTCTCAATAAGAGTTTTAGTGCTGCTCCTACATCCACCATGAAATTAAAATTTTATGTTAATGTAGACCTCTTTATGCCATGGCCTTTTAAAAAGTTTAGAGGGAGCTCCATCTGGAATGCTTTTGCTAAGTGTGCCTGGACACTCATTGAGCAAATCAGACTCTGAAAATCGTTCCTTCAGTTGATGTTTATTGAATCACTTCACAGAAACAAGCAACTTTTCCAACCTGCCTATATAAATCCATCTAAAAAAAACACCCACCTTTCAACTATAAATAGAAAAAGCACAATAGACCTACTGAGGATAAAGATGGATTTTAATTTCAATCATTCCTTTGTCAAAGCACTGCTGGTCATGTTTCAGTCTTATTCAATAGCACAAACAATGCTGTGATGTCAGATACTGTCAGAAAACACTTAATGCCATCCATAATCCTGCAACCATTCCTTAAGCCTGAGAGCACAGCAGCTTGGCATTTTTAACACAGAGATGGGTACCTAAATTTAAAATTCAGGTGAAAAATGAAGCAGAGAAGTAAGGGACTTCTTCAAAGACTTGGAATTAAATAACAGGCTCTAAAATAACACAATTAATTTTTGAAAATGGGGTAGCACACAGAGCAGTTCAGTTTAGGGAAACCTGAGTTAGCTCAGGTACTAGGGACAGTCTAAAGAGAGGAGCCTGGGCTCAGTTAACTAATCTGCCATCTTCACATCTGCTGAGAAGCAGTTTCCACATGACTGCGTGGAAGTTGCCATGTTTTCCACAGAGAAGGTCCAAGACAGACAATACTTCTGCAGTGCTATTGTCCCTCCTCTAAAATAAACCATCCCTGTGGTGCAGTTGCCCTTGCAGTCGGCACTGTCCTGTCTGGATGCAAATCTGTCCCACCAAAATCTGAATCAATCCTCTGGTGTCGACAACTGAATGAAATGCTCATGGCTAAATGAGCAAGCTAAAGCAATTTTAAAGAAAACAAACAATTATTCTTATAACATTTCTTTAAGACTGCAATTAGATCAAATTAAATCAGCAGGAATTTCTCCACACAAAGCAAATGGAGCACTTAATATCCTGCTGAAACAAAACATGGCACACCAAGGTCCCCTACAACATCACGTTAAAACCACAGTCTCCAAACTTGTCAACTTTGTAGCTTCGTAAATAACAATACAAGATCTGTAAGCCAGGGTCATGCAAATTCCTCTTCCTCAACTCCTGCGTGATTTTTAATGTAAATCTCTGTGCATCCTTTGCACACTCCCTGCCACCCCCCCGCCTCCAAAAAAAATTCCCATTCTTGTGTTACGCATACTTTGACACTTACATAATATCTCCATTCTGTTATTGCCTTTCAGCCTCGATAACAGCAAAAGGAATAGCAACAGCAAACTGACCTTTTGGAGAGCAATCGTATTCCTTGCTCACAATAAATTCCTGCCTTGACTTCCCTTCCTGTCTCTTTCACTTTACTTGCCCTTTGTGGAGCCAGGAGTTGGACTCAACAATTTTCACAGGTCCCTTCCAACTCAGGATATTCTGTGATGCTAAACCAACAGTCAAGGAAAAGGTTTATTCTTTTTAAAGTTTTTAGCTCAAATAAAGGTAGCAAGAACATAAATGCGGAACAGCTGGAATGTAACACTTGAGACAAACTGTTTGGAGGGAGGGTGTTGTTTTTCCTTTTTAACTAAATCTTCTGGTAAATGCTATTTTTCTCATCCAGTGCTCAGCTCTGGAGACAACAGCAGTTTTCAGGGCTTTGGTTTTTAGTTGTTAAATAAAAGGTTAAAGCTCCCTGCTTCTAATCAAGTCCACAAAACTAACCTCCAGTCTTACCTTCCATACACACATGGCCCCCTTGCAGGGAGTATCAAGACCACTTCAGCAGCTTTGAACATCTCATATAAGTAAAGATCTGCTACTCAGTCAGGCCCTCTAGGAGTCATTAATTGACAAATTTTGCAGCAGTCTGAAAATTTCAGTACAAGACACTGCTTTCCCCAGTGCTACCTAGAAAAAAAAGTTTGCCACTCTAATTTTCAAGGGTCTTCTCCTTCCTCTCCCTAGCTTTTTACTGGAATGTTTTCCTAAATGTAAAAAATGACCCCAATTTCAGGCAGAAAGAGTTTGAACCAGCTTGGGTCCCAGAATCATTTCCTTCCTTCAGTTTTCCTAGAGAAGGGGGATTTTTTTGTTCAGATCTTGGAGTACAATTACGTCAGTCATTTCTAACTTAGAATTGATTATTTCCCCTAAAGACCAAGAATGGTTTTCTAAGTCATTCAGCTATTTGCACATTAGCACAATATAAATCCTTTTATAGTTAGGCCTCCTATCCAGCCCATCCGTGTATTTCCAGAAAATGTGTACAAAAAGTTATTCTTGCTGTTACGACATTCTTTTCTGTAATTTTCATTGAATTATCTAAGCACACAAGCAATAGGAGACATAGCACAGGAACCAGCACTACTTCTAGCAGTGGTGAGGAGAGGTTAAAAAGGTTCAGACTAAATGGCTGGAGGGCAGTGAAGTGCCTTTTCCCCTGCATATTCCAAAGAAAGCTGCAGTCAGACCTTAGGGTCTGTGCCTGGAACATGGTTAATCCAGGGGGAACAGTTTTAAGAAGTTATTTGATAAATTAAAACGTAGCCAATCTCCCGAGCACGAGTAGGTTTTAACTTTTCAAAGACCTGCAGTAAAGTCAGGTTTTCAGATGGTCAGCGTCCCAGCCTGAAAGATCTGCTCCAAAGCAGAGAAACTTGAGCTGCCAAATGAAGTGCACATAAATACCTGATTGTTTTTAACAGAGGAAACAAACCCTCACATTCTCTCTAACCACATCAGGATAAATGGCTGAGTCTTTAAGTAAGAGTCGTTCAAAGAGATACTGCCAGTCTCGGGTGGCTAAAGCAGCATCAGGCCAAAGCGGGAGGGCTTAGAAAAGTTAAAAGCAAAGCCAAGTTGAAAACATTCTCCTAATGGAAGTCCTGCACGACCTCTGCCTCGCTCAGTCCTCGTCAGGGCAGGGACTGTGTGATTTGTCTCAGCCTTCCACGACGTGCCGTGCGTACGTCAGCACTTCATCCCACGCAGCAACAGCGGCGTCGGTGCAAGAACAGCAGACTACCGAAAACAGAATTGTGTCTCATCCAGGCAGCTTCCCACCAGCTAAACCTCCCTTCCACATAATCCCACTCTCGTACTTACACATTAACATAGAAAACACAGCAATAGAGTGGCTTTTCTTGCTAAGTCTTCTTTTTCTGACTCCTTTGTATTGGAATGAATCACAAATAAATCAATCACCTGGCTTGGAGGTAATTTTCTACTTTATTTTTTTCTGGTTTTTTGACACACCAGATCCAAAGATTGTGCATGAATATCAGTAATTTCTGTATTTTAGCAGAAATTTTGCATAGAATTCCAAAAATATATCTTTTATCCCAACAAATCAAACTTCATACAAAACACATCGACTTCTTCAAATTTTTACTGCAAACATGCAAAGGCTTGGTTTGTTTTTTTAAAATTTGTTTATTTTTGTGTTCATCTCTAAATCAAATTAATGGGAAAGGCAACCTTAGGGGACACAAAAAAAGAGTACTTTTTCACTGCTGGCCTGTGTGCAATTTCTTGCAACTCAGTACTCGTGTTAATCCAAGTCAATCAAAGTCAGTGCTTTGCTCTAAGAACATAAGCCTGAAGTGAGACTATACCTGTCTCTGGAGTATTACATGGAACTGATTGGAAAGGATATTATGCAAGCGTACACAATACACTCCAGGGCTACACAATACACTCTCACATGCCAGTCTGCAAGGTTAAACGATTTCAGAAGTTGAAAATGTTTCCTATGAGCTGGATCCTTTAAGGATCACGTGCAGTTTGCCTTTGGTTTATGTAATGCTGCACAGCAGTCGCACAGACTGATTCAGAGCTGCAATTCATTTCTCCATTGCAAGGAAGATACAGGCTCCATTGCAAGCTGCAAAGGCTGCTGTATTACACGACAGCCAGAGCTGAGCAAATAATTCACCTTGAATAATTCGTGCACTTATTTTTTTTTCATTTTCATTTCCAGAATGCCTGAAAGAAGATTAGAGTCTCTGCAACATAGCTGTTAACTAAAATTACCCTAAGGAATTCCTCACATGGTTTGCTGTTACACGCCTGATGTTCACAGCTATGCTTAGCTGTGACTGGTAAACAAAACTTATGGCATAGGTTGTTCTGGCTGAGTGATCAGCAACAATCATGTTTCTTGTACAACACACTTTTTTTTTCCCCTTGTAGTACCTTGTTTTATCTGGTATATATTCATCAAGAACTCAGCAAGTTTAGCTAAATATGAAATTAAAAACGAACCCAAAAACAACCCAAAAAATCCACCCCAAAACATTGCCTTCAACAGCTAAGAAAACTGAGAGGACAAAGATGTTAGGGAGGAAACCCTGACCCATCTCCTGGGGCATCCTTCAGTAGTGTGCTGGTTAAATTACACAGTGTGGAAGGAAAGAAAAGTTCAACTCATTTAGAATAGTGAAAAACTTAGTTAAATACATAATTCCTTTCCAGGATAGAGAAACCTTCAGCAGAAGTCTCCACAGCCTGGGGGAGGAAGGTACACACGTGTGGAAGGAAAGGGATTCCTTAGTCCAGAAACTGAAACACAAAAATTGGCGCACGTCCGAAATGAAATCGCACAGAATCACAAACGGATCCCACTTCATTTTACTTTCCTCTTCATTTACAATATTCACAAAGAAAATGACAGAACTCACCAACTTTGGTGAGAGCCAGGGAACTGACTCCAAATTTTAAAAAGAAAAAGAGAGAAAAAGAAGAAAATAAAAAGTTGTGGAGGGAAGAGGATCAATAGTTACATCCCAGGAGAAGAGCAACAACAAAATACATCTCTTCATCCAGATACCAAGGGAACACAGCCTCATTTATCCATAGCTATCACTCTGCAGCAGCAGAGATTAGGAGTTAGGTTTCCTTAACACTGATTCCTCGAGCAATCTTGGCTGAGTGTTTTCTAAAGTGAGTGCTATGATAAAACGCAGGAGTTACCGCTAAAGATGAGGAGAAAATTGGTATCTTTCAAAAACATTTTCAAAAAATTCAATCTCACTGCTTTTTACCTATACTCAAATAGAGCAGCAAGACGTTCTGAGGTTTTCTTCTCATGCTGAACCCAGGTGGTGGCATGAAGGCACATAAACTGAGACGTCTTAGTTGGTGTTCTACATTTGTCATGTTAATTCATGAGAGTTCAACATGGTAAAAGGTAGCCAGTTCTTGATGTGCAGCACAGACAAGCAGAGGTTACAAATATCACATAGCACTGAACAGCACAGGTGATTCCAGAACAAAAGAGAATCACTTATCCTCCAACTTCTCACCCTTTTAGCTTCCTGTGTGGCATAAAGTATCATCATTGATTCCCCAGGACTCTAACTTTACCCTATGCTATACATGCAATGTTGGTTAAAAATAGAGAAATATGGAACTCAGCACATTTATTAGCCCCCTCATTTTTCAGTAGACATTCACTTTAGGAGAGCCGGGTGTATGTGTTTAGAAAAAAGTAAGATTACCAAGATGTTTTATTCTCTTTTTACAGGCTGCTATGAGTGACAGCACTGGATTAAGCCACCGTGAGAATTTACCTTATCACAAAAGGGCTTGACAGAATCAAATGATAAGTATCACCTCCTCAGTGCTCCAGCCACCCCATGATTCATCTACATCTATTGGATTATCCCACTCTTTTCTGTTAGCTTTGCCTCAGAATGCCGTTCACGCCCCTATCAGTTTCTTTTCAATGCCTCCAACCCAAAGCTGCCGTTCCAAGTTAACACAAATCAGATCTAAATGTTTTAAATTACTTTGACTTTAAAATAGATCAATATAATTTCAACATGAGGTCTTAAATAAATCTAACTGGAAAAATACCAGTGAAGGTGGATTATGGGGAGGGGGAGGGGGCAGTGAGGCAGGGAAGCCAGGCACTTCAAAAACAAGTTTTCTCAAGCCCTAAATGGAATTGAAAAGAGATGTCTCAAGACAGGGAGAACCCCAAGGATGACCAGGACTGCACGCTAAAGTAAAGTTTCCATTGACCAGATGAAACAGAGTTGAAGCAATCCGGAAATGAGGTGGTTGCCCTTTAAACCTCTCCAGGACGTGGTAAAACAAACTTAACTGAAGCTTTTTAAAGAATAAGTAGAAGAGGCTATAAAAATGCTGTGCGTATCTGTATTTGCGCACAATGCCTGTTACCAGCTCTGAAACTCACCTAATATAGCAACGACTTCATCATCCTGGATGACTTCCAAAGAGCCCGAGACCACGAAGCAAAGGCTGTCGACGCTCTCCCCAGCGTGGTAGATCAGGTCTCCTGGAGCACAGTGCACCGTCTGGAATTCCATGGCGAGTGCTCGAAGGCAGCCGTCGCTCGCCAGCCTGAAGGCGGGGTGCTCCTTGAAAACCTTGCGGTTCAGGTGCACGCAGATGTCTGCTCTCATGTCCTTAGGGCAGATCTGCAGAACCTGAGAAGGAAATCAGGCAATCAGTTCCTGTGCATGGCTTCCGTGTGCCTGCTATGGCTACTTTACCACACACGGTTTAAGAACCGCTTTCCTCCTTCTTATAAAATTTCTAATGTCAGTCTGTAAGTTTATTTTTATATTATCTATCTACACAAGCCACAATACTAACTTAGTCTACTTTATAACATCTGAAGGAAAATACTGTTTTCATCTCAGCAACATGCTCTGCTGGATATTGAATTACCAGAAGGCCTCAGGTTTTTAAGACAATAAAACTTAGAGCACAGCAGTACAGAAAGCGTTGAAGAAAAGCTTCCTGAAGAATTGTTTCTAGAGGGCAGGTCACTTTTTTGATAGGCAGATTCCATGAAAAGCCTGCAGAAGTTATATGCTTTAACAACTAAAACAGATTATTTGGAGTTTAATTGACTCATAACATTGAGAATTGCAGGGATTCAAATTTACCCCTCAGTGGCACTAACAAGTTTTTCGTTTACACAGGAAAGGGACTTTAGGTATGATGCTGCTTTGGGCAGCTTTTGATCTTCCAAAGGCAATGTTCCTCATGGCAATTCATGATGTGTGCTCCTAAGAAAACACAAGCTGACGCTCAGCACAGCGGGTACCAGCCAGGGCCATTTCTGAGGGGTTTTAATATAATACGGACAGCCGAGTGGAAAGAATACAAAATCACCGCTGCATGTACAGACTAAAAGCGGAAAGAAGTAACATGAACAGGGTTTGGGGATAACAAAATCCTTGGGGGATGGTCTATGATGAAGCACATCCAGGGCATATTATTTGAGAAAAGCATTGAGTAGTCTAAGTCTGCCTCTTTTTTTTTTTTTTTTTAATTTTCTTAGTAGTAACTATTCCATTCAATTAAGGAACACTCTGGTTGAGCTTCAGAGTTACTCCCACATATTTTCCTAGATGGAAAGAGAAGACTGTCTCACTGCAAATACTCCTGGAAAACATAAAGGTAGGCAACACAGGAAGCACTGTGGCTATGCTTACACTTTGAAATCGGGTTCTGTGCAAGATCTGAGCAGAGAACCAAGCTCATACTTCTGTGCATGGCACTGGTTCCAGATATCATGCCTGCTACTCCAAAGACAAATAACTCTACCACCAATATCATCATCTTTGGCCCACCTCCAAACAGACCTTTTATTGCAGATACTACTTTTGAAAAGAGATGTATTTCTATAGTGCTTAGGTGTAGGGCACTCGTGGATGATTTTTCTTGGCTGCCCTGAACAGAAGAGCTGCCAAACCTGCCAGTTCTCAGTTTTCCAGGCTCACAGAAAAGGGCTGGGGCAGCAAGACCAGCATTTAACATGGGACACAGGCAGCAGCCATATCTGTCTTTTCCATTATCTCATTTACTCTGGCAACAAAAATATTCTCTAGTGGCATATTCTTGCCAAATTTTACTACTGGAATTACACACACACTTTGAAGTTACCTGAATATCATATACAACAAGGGTTGTTGTAATAGAAATAGTAGCAAAAAGCCCTGAATATACAAGAGAATATTTAAAAGGATGCTGTTATCCAAAACCTTTTTGGTATAGCAGTCTTAGAGGAAGTTAACTAATTTTCCATTCTCCGTTTAAACAAGTTGTCTCCAGACTTCACAAAAATGAAAGGGATTAAAGACATTTGAGAGTTACAGACAAATGGAAGAAGACTTCCATTTCAATGGGAGGTAAGAAATATATCTTCATGGATCAATTTCAGAACCTTTCAGTAGCTCTTGGTTAAATTTTGTTGTACTGGCATTTTCTAGACTCGTAACTAATTATTCACTCCCTGGCATGTCTGCAGTTAACACTGAACTGACAAATTTGTGACCTACAAAATAGTGAGAAGACCAATTCTGTTCTCAGTTCATGTTTGAGTCTCTGCCTCGTCTGTAGGAAGCTATGCTGTGCTTCAGAGGAGCACAGCGACCACTGCTCTGTCTCACAAGCAATACATGTTTTATTCATGGCAAGACATCCCAGAAGTTATACACAGGCATCAAACCAACAGAGCTCAGGCCTGGGAGTTTATGGATTGGCACAGCCAGCCACAGCTTTTGCTGTGCAGATGAAAGCTGAGTTCTTGGTTTAGCAGTCAGGGCCAGCGGCAGCTCAGCTATGAACACGCCAGTTATTGAAAACAGCGCTGTATTAAGCTCCTTGGTGTCCTGAGAATTGGAGACTTTTTTCCTGTTTATTAAGATAATTCTCAAAGGCTACGCTGGGAATTGTTGTGCTTGGTTTGGTTATTCTGCTGCCTCCAAATGCATCCTTAAAGCTTTTCTCTCCTTATCAAAGGAAGCCCAAAATGAACTTTGAAGATAAGCTAAAAAAAACCCCCCATGTTTTACACAGCAATTTTTTCTTGTTGTTTTGTCAAAATGATGACAGGAGTTTGTAAATGGGGGCTGAATGAAAGCACCAGCACTAATTACACTATGTATCCTCAGAAGACCCTCCACCTTCCCCAAATGCACCTACCTCAAATCACAACCCCGCACAAAGACAGATTGTGAGAAAACACGCAGAACAGCTTCTAACCAGCGCTATCCAGCACTAAAATACCATTTCTTTCCGAAAGCTAGTGTGGCAGACTGTGCTTGCAGAACCATGTCTGGGGTCTAAAAATGGCAGATATGCTGGAGATCATTTAGGAAAGCAAACAGTGCCCTGTGTGCCCCTCAGACTCCAGACAGCTCAGTGCAGGACCACATCTGTTCTACTCCTTCGTAACGATGCTTTAACAGCTGTACAGAAATGACACTGTTTGCTCTTTAACTGCATCATCCACAGTTCAGAATACTAAATTAAGCTGCCAACCAGAAGGCTGGTGACCAGAGCGTTGGTATGGTTTCCTGAACGATCCACCCCACAAATCACATCTCTTTACAAGCAGCAGAAAAACTGTCTATCTCCACAAAAGCTGGCAACTAATATGAAAGCAGCAAGGAGTTACTTTTGTACATTTGTTCTGGTGAAAGGCCATCTGTTATTTTAAAAGACACAATGGGAATTTACTTCTAAATTCAATGAATCAGAGTAACATTTGCCTTACATAAGGTAGATTTCAAGCAACACATTATTAAATACTTCCAGTTTTCATTAATATCTTTAACCTGCACACAGAATATTACATTCAGATTCTCCAGTGATAAAAAAAAAAAAAAATTACTTTGTTTTCAGGCTCACAGAGCTGCAAACAACCTCACAAGAAACATTGCAAAAAAATCTAATTTGGAAAAATTGTGAGGTTGTGTTATAATCTGGAACTTGTTATTTACTTATCGTCTTTATTTATTGTAAACCAAGCTTTTTCCTCTATAATTTTTATACTATTTCATGCCATTTCACTAGAAAAACATACATACTTCTACCACTAGAATATGTCAGTATGATAGAATAGCTGAAATACTGTATTTGAAAGTTTAAAATTAAGGGAAGCTACTACTTAGAACTATTTAAAGAATATTTGTCTCCTTTACTAAGACCGTACCTCCTGTTTATTTTAATGGACTACTTTCAGGATGTGACTTCTTCCCTTGCAGTTTAATTTACTTACCTTTTCAGTATCTATTCCTCTGGACATTGACCAGGTGGAAACGATGTAATCCATCACACGTTCACTCAGTCCTTTGGGGACCTGGTAGAGCTTTAAAAAGTCCCGGACGCTGTTCAGCATTTCATGGTATCTGTTTGTGTTAGCGTACATTTGCTGAAATATGGTTGTCACATTACCAAAAATGGTGGCATACAGAAGGGCTGTGGAAAAGAAGAAAAACCACAGAGATAACACATGGTAAGTTGAGATGATCAGTCTGTGCTCCACCGGGCTTTAAGACTGGAAATGATAGGTCATAAAAATGCATGCGAATGTCGGTGCTTTATTAGCAAGGCCTGATGAGCACAAGCATTTTATTGGTCACCTTCAGCACTACAAATTGAGGACCACCACCTATTTTTGTGAGAGCAAGTCCTGCATCACAGAGTTCCTGAAACACAACTGTTTGTCTTTGTCAAACAATTCAGTAGTACCCCAAACCTTAAGAAACCACAACAGAAGAAGTTTAAGAGAAACAGCTTGACGGCAAATACTTTAATTTTTCATCTCAGGTTTATAGCGCCTGTGTTGAAATACCACCAGTGACAGATTTCCAGGCTTTAAGCGCATTATCACAGTAGTAAGCTGAGTCATCGTTACCCACCTCGGTGTGACAACAACAATGCATCAAAGCAGAAGATGGAATATGTAATAAACAGCTACCATGGGTCAGTAATTTATAGACATAAGTTTAATAATACATAAAAACTCGCATTACATTTTATATTCTCCAGGCAAAAGCACAGCGAGGCCTGAGGCAAGAGCTGGAGCCCTCAGAGGCAGACCTCTGCACAGCCCTCCTGACTTCACGCAACACTGCTATGAAGCCAGCTGGTTCATCAAGATGGGTTTAAGAATAAACACGAGGAAGAAAAAAAAGGCAGTGTTTCCAAGCGTGGAGAGAAGCAGATGAAAACACACAGGACTTGAGAAGATCCATCTGCTGAAGCCCAAGACAGAACAGCAGGCTGGTGGCAGCCTCAGCCACCAGGTTTGATGGCTTGCAGAGGCTGGGGCTGAGGCTCTTCCAGCCAATCCAGCCCTGAACGAAATGGAAAGACAGGAAGCCTCAAGGGGAGCTTTCCTTTGCTGTGAATCAGGTCAGTGATATGTGACAGGTTGGCTGTAGAGGGAGAGGAACAGTCAGACTGCAGACGCAACGATAACCACCCGTAAGTGCTCTGGCTTGCTGAGTCAGTTCTTCCTCTTAATCATTTCCTGTCCCCCAAAACAAGCACCAAATTGTGAGCATCATATCTTTTCCACTCGAGACAAAAATAAATAAATGAGAAGCCATAGTTATAAAAAACAGATTTTGCCTTACTGAAATACCCCTTTTTGCTGCTTATTTACTCCCTCACCAGCCATTAAAAAAAAGCTTCATCCCACTCCTTCCTTTGGGAATGTGGCTATTTATTTAGGTCAGTGTTATGGGCAGATATCCTTCAGCCAACTAAGGTGCTCTAGGGTTCTACGATCAACAAAAACCTTTGATATTGTGCAAAAGAAACTTACAGGACTGTCTTTGCCTTGATCATCAAGAGATGTAATTTAAATTTAGGTTTGCTCAAGGCCTTTACACTGCTGATTTTCTGCAGAATTTCTTCTGGGTGCTGCATGACTTCTTTTCTCTTCATGAGTTTCTGTAGAGAACAGCTCTCCCTTTTGCCATCTACTCCTCTGTACAAACAGGTATAAAAATGTGCAGAAAAATGTGCACACTCAGATTAAAGAAAAGTGGAGAGCATGGCATGAATAGGGATACAATGACCAGAAACACGTATGTTCTCTGTTTAACCCTAGCTTGAGCAAACCATACCAGGAAGTCCGATGCAATGAGTAGTAAAGAATGATAAAATGCTTTAAAAAACAGATTTACCATAATAGCTCCTTAATCCAGGAGTATTTTGTATTAGAACAGCATCACCTCTCCCTAAGTCCTGGTTTGCTCTCTGTCATGCAGATGCAAACACAACCCTACAGGAGACTGCAGCAGCACAAGGCAGCCAGCACAGCCCTGAAATAGGTGACAAATTAGGGAGAGGGTGGCAAGCAGGTTCTTATCTGTAGATTTCTGGACAACCACACTTGTGTCCATAGAACTCTCTCTCTGCTCTCTGGCAAACAGTGGGACCTGGAGGTTCAGCACCTTGGCATGTACAGCTCCATGCCAGCAGAGGTAAAATGGAGTCCCCGCTCTGTCCCATCAATGTCCAGCTACATGAAGCCTAAAGAAAAACCAGAAATTTGGTCCTATATTTTGATTATTATGAAGCAAGCAATTTCCACTGCTAATTGCAGCTCCAGTATGACAATTATCTTGGCAAGAAAAATTATTCCTGCCTAGATTAATTTTTTTTTTCTTCCCAAACCTACAATCCCTAATTTATCATTAGCTAACCATTTTATTACTATTAAAGACACATTAAAGCCAAGGATTTTTGCAGCCTAATATTGAGTAGATACATTAGCATATTAAACCTTGAACTCCTCTGCACAGAAATAGCTGGCTGTGTGCCTTTCCTTCCTTTCAAAGGAATAATGAAATGAACCCACTGCAGTAGGCTGCAGATCCAGAATGATTTCAGAAACACGCACTCTACTAAAGGAAGAAAGTTGGGCTATTTGTGACAGAGCAAAATCTCCAGCATCTCCTCTCCAGGAATGTCAAGATCCCTGAGAAATGATACAGCCCTCACCCCCCGACGTTAATATTCCTTTCTGACAATAAAGAAAAACATGTTGTCCCCACCAATGCAGCTGCTCATTTACACTGCAGTCTGTGATACCCCACTCAGACGTCACAGATAGGACCAGAGTAATTGCAGCAGCAAATTACCCACAAGTGAATCATGAAGGTCAGACACAGGTTGGAAGGGTCACCAAATCATCTGCTACTTTTAATGATGTAACAAGTAAGAATAGAGAAATAAATACAAGCCAGTGTAGGTCTCAGCTACCACAGTAAAAGATCTGGGGTCTGATTTTAGAATTATGAGAGGAAGAACTTCTATCTGTAAGAATGAGAGGTTTACAATTACCCCAATTACAGATGTAAGTGCTGCATTCGGTTCCTGAGATGAATCATCAGACTGATGATGATTTGTTCAAAATGCACTCATCCAATGGCCTCGCACACGAGATGTGTGCAGAAGAACCACGCAGCAACAAGTGACACCAGCATCAACTAGTGAACAACCTCTCATATCTTGCCTCCAAGACTTGCAGTGCTTTCTGAAAATGAGCTGCCTTCATTTTTGCTGTCTGAACAGCTGATCCAGGAAGTCTGTCTGTCTGTCTGCATGTAAATTCCACTTAACAATTAAAAAAACAAAATAAACCCCTTTTACACACTGCACTAACCTAAGTACTGTTCAAAGAGCAAGCACCTGCATTTGCAAGTAGTAGATGATTGAAATGTATAATTGCACTTCTGTTTCACCAACAAGTTCCTAGTATACAACAAATTATTCAGTTCATAGAAGGCTGAGAGAAAGCACAGCCTTGAAAATCTGTTGCACTGTATCACTTCTTACTGAATATGAAACACAACCGTAAATTAACCACAAAAAATGCATGTCTCAAAGGCATTTTTCAGATAACACATTGTGAGGTCGCAAAAAAATTAACATTGATCAGATAAAAAGAAAAGCAGAAATTAATAATTGTATGGATCATCTCATAATTATATGAGAAAATGACATTATTTTCAAATGTGCAATTAGAACAATGTAAGAGCTTATAATTGCTTGAGATTAGGGGTCTTGATTAGTGGCAATTATGCCTACTTATGGGTAGAGAGCATGCAGTTAAAAGGAAAACACTGAACTGTGACATACAAAATGCAAGCAAATACCAAACTGAACAGGTATCTTAAAGAATTGTTTACAGAACTAGTTGTGATAGAATTGTTATTTGTAGTCTTGTAATCTGATGTAAAAGCCTCTAAAGTTAGATGTACTTATCGAGTATCTACACAACCTTCTAGAACAGTACAGACAGACCCAGAGCTGCTTAATTTGCTACTTCTTAGGAAGCTTTGTGTATTATAAAGTTTCCTATCTGTAATCTTTTATCTACCTTTTGTTTTCTTACTAACACAATGTATAAAGATATAACTCCATTTAGTTAGTAAAGAATAAATGTAAAAGACTTAGCCAAAATCTAACAGGTCAATTAATTTTCTGCACTTCATGACTTTTCACAATATATACCCAGAACATTTTCGCCCGTTATAAAACAAGTCACAATTGCTAGTCTTCGTATGTACTAATTCCTGAATTTCAAAACCTGGGAAAAAGACTTTTTTTAAAGTGAAAGTAAATTCCCAGAGGAGCTCTCCCCCATGCTGTCCCAGTAACTGTTAAATCCTACTCTTCCCACGGCTCTCCATTCTCCCGGACTGAAACAATACACTGCTCCACCTCCCTTTTTCATTCCACCAGCTTCTAATTTGCACCTCCGAAGCGAGGCAGTAGCAATGGCAAAGATCAGAGAAGTGGCACACTACTGAGCAAGTCTGGAAATCAATTTAATGGCAAAGAGCAAAGCAGAAGGCCTGAATAGGCCATGAGGGACATGCATGCCAAACCGTGTGGCACAAGCACTTGACTTCTAGGATGAAAGATGAGAGACCACAGGCAAATTTTATTAAACTCTTAGTCGAATCCTACTGCAAATCTTCTCACTCTCATCATCTCATTGGGTGAAATCACCCTGCTGGCAGCAAAATTGGGACAGAGAAGGACAACAGTGGGCTCCAGCTACGACGGAAATGTCTCCCCTGCAGAAGGGTAGGACAACAGTGAGGACACAATTGATAAAGGCTAAACAACAGAGCATCAGCACATGGGGTTTTTTCATCTTCCCATCACCAGAAAAACAAGAACAGCAATGAAATGAACGTCAGAGACGTAAACAAGGGAACAGCTGCTCTGAGAAGCCACTTAAGCAGCTACCAAGGACTAGAGTAGTAGAAACATCTGTGCACCTTAAAATAGGCTGTCTGCAGTGTGTAAGGGCAGAAAGGGAAGTTAAGAACAGCTATGGAACAAACATCACAAGCAGCTCCCACTGCTTCTCTCCTCACACCCTTTCCTAAACTCTGTTAAATAAAAGCAGCCTGCTACTACACCTGCACAGACACATAACCTCCTGTTATCTCATCAACTTGCAACGATTTACATTTTGCCAGTTTAAGACTTCATACGGAAGAACAGCGGCAAATATAGGTAAACTACCAAACCTTCCAAAGATGCTGAACTCCAGCATCCCTTAAGATGCTTCAAAGCTGAAGGGTTTTTTATTTTGATCTGGAAGTATCCACGCAGCTGGTAGCAGCAATCACAGGTGTTTTGGCTCACAAGCACCATGCACAGCAAAACTCTCCAACAGGTTTTGCTGTTGCCTTCAGCATGTTTGGGCTAAGGTAAACGGCATGGAGGAGCACACAGAGCAAAACTGATCAGAGGAGCAATGAGAGCCAGAGTGAGCACAAGCCAGTAGAACAAACTTCAGCATCAGCCCTGCAAGAAAGCTCTTCAACATAAACAGCTCTCTCCAAATGGACAGTGAAGGGCCAACACCACTCTGCTCTCTGTGAAAGGCTGCACCTTGGATTAAAAAGCCTGCTTATGAAAAGAGAAGATGAAGCCTCCTGCCAATCCATGCAAAGGAAAGGTGGTGGCTGTTACCTCCCTGGCCAAGGCTCCCACCCCTGCACAGCAGCACCTGACTAAATTAACACAGTCCCACTAATTAACACTGTAAAATCTGGATTTTGAAAACTGGAGAAGTGTCCAAACAAGTAAAATGGCAAGAATCCTGATTCGCAAAACTCATCACTCATTTGTTTTGACAGCTACAGTTCAGTATTGCATTTACCCTGAAAGGTGCCAACAGTCACCAGAGGGGGACTTAACGGCAGCCATAGACTCCACTGCAGCCAATATGCTCGCAGAAAAGCAGATTAGTAAAGTAATCAGATGCACAGCAAGTCAGAAGTAGACCGTGAGGACTTAGATGTGTTCTTGGTTGCAAAATTAAGGAGTAAGAATCTGGTTATACACCACAGTTCTGCTGTAAAGGACACCAAGAGAAGACAACACAAGCCTGATGCCAAAAGGAATTAAAGAGAAGAGCATCCTGGATACAGTGAGACTTCGAGCTGATAGACTTTGAAATCCCCAACCACGAGTGTCTCTCAGAAAACAGGGCTGCACGCTCTTATTCTACAAACAAACAGCACTTGCGGACCAATGAGTTCGCCTGCTCTTCTTACTTAAATTACCTGAAGGCATCCATTTCTCTGAAAAGCTCTGCACTTCCACTGCCTGGTGAGCCCCAATGGGGGTAGCAGCGTTTTACATCCAAAAGTGCATCATAAACCAGACAGGAAGATGTATGTTCTGCCTCAATTTACAGGCAAATTCTTAAACCTGACAGAAAGATATTACTAACTCCAAACACAAAAATACCGACTCATTAATTGAAATGAGGGCCTTAACCCTCGACAGCAAAAAGACTTTCCAAGAACCATTAATCAATGAGTCCACAGAAAGCTCCTTGCAGAACGAAATTTTATTTCAGTCAAAATATAACAATATGGGACAGCAAGATCAACAGGCAAGATTTGAAATGGGAAACGCCATCACGATAAATCAAAGGCAAGACTAGAGAAATAGGAAGATTCTACAAAAAAAAGGCATTTCCCAACTATCTCTCCAAATTTTATTCCCCACCAGATAGGTTTATCTCTGATAAGGTAAAACAGAACGGCAAGAAAATGTACCGATTTTCACAACTAGTCACAACAACTACAATTCCTGCAAAGAACAGCACATGCATCACAACATCTTCGGGAATGTCATAAGGGATTAGTCTAGAGCAACACTGAAGTACACGTGCTCAAAACATGGAGCATCATCAAGATCTTGCTGCACGTGCCAATTTGATTACCCAGAGGAAACAAAGTGCACAAACAGATAACAGCTGCAAAAATGATCTCTATTCCAAACATATCAGGGCAGACTCACCAGCGGGACACTTTTACCAACACAGGATGACTTCAGCTCAGTGTACTCACTAGCAGGTTTTACCATGATGAGAATTAATAAAAAGCCAAATCTGATTAAATCCTCTGCAATTTGTGAGAAAGGACACTCTTTTACTGTTTTGTTGAATTTTATGGACAATAAAATTTAAATTGTCTAGAAAATTGAAATGGATTTCCATTTCATTTCCCAGCACTAATGAACAGATCCCCATTTAAATGACGACTGAGCCATTTAAGGGCATCATTTTTCTTCCACAGTTTATACAGGGTAATGCATGGCCATTTTCAATTACTTGGTTAAAATTAAATCTCCAGATACTGCTTCTAGATTTTTACTCATTTACACCAATATGAAGGCTTTTTCTCTCAGAGCTTGTTTTTATCTACCCTCAACTGAGCTCAAATGGTTTCCCCCAATTAAACACCAACTCCCATTTAAAAATCTATTACTGAAATAGAAGTACGCAAACAAAAGAACAAAAACAAAAATCAAAAGCCACAGTTAGGAAAAGTTCTCTTCGTGTGAAACTGCTTACCTACGTAGTTGTTAGTGTTCCTCTGTTCACCCTATTTCCTCTGTGACTTGTACGATCCTTTCTACAAGGCCTTGCAGGAGGGAAATCAAGGGACACTCAAGGAGATCATCTGCTATCCAAACTTTCTCGTCCTCTCCCTACATTGCTGCCACACATTCTGCTGGACTTTGCCCTGCTGGCTCAGGCCTGCTCCTGTTGGCAACTATTTGGCCTGGTTTTGCCATAACTTGTCTATGGCCTTTGGGAGTTCAGAACAGGATCTGAATTCTGCTCACCAAAAACACCATCCAGCACTTATACATACAAAATTCTGGGCCAAATTTGCCCCCATCACTGAGGCAACACAAGAGTTTAATGGCTAAACCCACTTGCAAAGTCCAAGCAAAATTCTCCAGTCTGATTCCTTTTGGTCACTGCTCCAACCTCATTTAATTAAGGTATCTACATTTGAGTGTAGTATTTAGAGTAACTCTTTGTTCCAAATGATAATTGGATTCAGGTGGCTTCTCTCTACTCCCACCAGAGCACCCACGTGGGAAGTTGATAGCTGGGTGCATATCTTGCTGAGCACGTTCAGATCTGAATCCACCTGTGAGACCACAAGGAGGAAGGACCCAAGGCTTCCCCTGAGACTGCAGTGATCTCACTTCTCATCAGGCTTAAAACCTCCACTCAGCTGTGCTTTAAACACTACTGCAAGGTGTGGGCATGTCTGCCTGTGATGAAAGTTAAGGACACAGTTAGGAGAAACACCAAGTCAATGCATGTCTCTTCGACCACTAACTTTCATCCAATGACTTACAAAAGCTTCTGCTGTCTATGTAGCAAGTACAGCAAAGTCTTTTTTTAGGCTTTGTCTTCTCTGAGAACAAAAGAAAAGGTAAAATTTTAATGCCTATAAATTACCCCAATATAAAAGCAGAGTGGGATGGAGGTACTGTGGTTTCATTGTGAGGTGAACCAGAGGTGGGTGGTAGAGTGCTGGCCTCAACCAGACAGCTGATGGAAAAATTGCACATCCCTTGTCTCACAGACTCCAGAGAGAAGAAACTTCTTTGGATTAACTGTATTGTCCCCAAACCTAAAACTAGTTAAATAAAACCACGAAAGCAACAGAAAGTGTGTACCTGGAAGCCTGTGCCTTTCATAGCTCACCTGGTTTACACTCAGCAGGCCCTTCAAGCTGACTTTGCTCCGGGCGGTCACACTGCGAAACCAGCAGTGACCTCTGCACTGGCCACACACCAGAGAGGTTGTGCTAATCACCCAGGAGCTGCCAGGTCTGCTCAGGTGACAGACCAGCCAGCAAGAGCTAAGGGCATGGCTGCACCTGACAGGATTAGTGGATACTGGACATAAGGACAACAATTAATTCTCACTTCGGGTCTCCTCTGCTGTGAAATTAAGCCCCTAAAGCTATTGCACTTAACTGGACTGTGCTGCACCTGCCTGCTTTGCCTCTCTGCACCTCAGTCTGAAGCTTTTGATGCAACAAAACCTTGGTAAGCCACCCTGGGGTGTTGTTACTTCAATAACCACGGCCAGACTGCAAGGTGCTCATCACCGACCTGCCAATCCCTTCTTGCACGTGCACAGCTTTTACTTCTGCGTGCAAGGAGCACAAACGAGTTGTGTGACTATACAGGATCCATATAGGGTTTTCAAACACTTGCCAAACAAACCTAAAGACAAAGTGGTCCAAAACCTCCCCTTTTCTGGTATCACCAAATAGTTACAAAGATTTAATGCTGTTCGTAACACAAATAAGAATAATGAAGTTTTGAACTGTGTTGACCAAACCAATGAGGCGGGAGACAAAGATGACATTTACCCATGAAGACTAATTTGGGGTGGTTAAAGAATAATTGTCGCTGGAATGACTAGGTCTGAGTCATGCTCCTCCCACACACTAATCACAGGTGTGCCTGCAGACCAGAATCAATAGGTGCACACAGTCTGTGCAGGAATGTGACATGGGAATAGCTCGTAGACAGCGGCTTCTCCAGGGGGTCCTGCTTTACTGACGAGTGAAGTGACAGGCTGGTGAAGACTCATACGGCTTATCAAAAAATAACTGGAACAACTGTTTGTGTTTCTAATGACAAACAATGGATGACTGCATGTGAGAGGAATACTTGCCTCTGGAGTGGTGAAGAGGGTTACAGCCTAACTTTTCCGAAATGGGTATTCATTTCTGTTCCCATGGCTCCAGTCTTAAAGGTACTTCTTTTCCAGGCTGAGTCTGCTGTTTTATTAGAACTCAGCATGACTAAAAGCAGCAGTAAACATGCATACAGCAGGGAGTTCCACACCCCACCTCTGAAAAGGATTATATTTATCATTATATTCAGGGGTAGATGTTATTGCATAAGAGATAGTGCCTAAATTTTTCTTGAAGTAAACATTACCTGGAAATCATCTGACATCTAAAAGATGTCAGGTAGCTGCATTTTGTGCTTTGTTAGCAAGTCACCACAAAATGCAAATGTATTTGCACACAAACAAACAAATACAGTCAGAAGTAAGGATGTATTACTATCCCACTGGGACCTTTTTAGAGAACTATTCTGCTTGTGCAGTGCCTGCACCAGTGAGGCACACAGGAATGGCATTTGCAGATGCTAATAAGCTGAAGCTGGCCAATAGAAAGTACAGAGGACTCTCAAAGGTAACGAAATACCTCTGTCAGTAATTTGCAGCTACAAACCTCATCCAATAGTTAGACACACAAAGCTGTTCCTTGCTTAGGGAAGAACGATTGGGAAGACTTCAAGTATGCTCCCCTGCAATCAGTGAACATCTGGGATACAGTGGGCCTGTGTTTCAAACATCAGTGCAGGAGAAGAGACCTGAACTCAGGTCTTCCGTTCTCCTGAAGAGTTCTTCCACCTAAAGGTGACTGGGTATATGGAGTGAAAGAGAAAGGAAAGGAGAAGAGTTTTTACTTTTTGTATTTAAGACCTGTCCCTGTCTCCATAAATACAGCAGGGGTGTGCTCCCAACATTCCCATATCCTTGGAGTCTTTCAACCATGAAATAATGGATTCGAATGGAAGAGGCAGATGTCTCTGGCCATAAACACAGACTTCTCTGCTCTCATCTCTCCATAGAGTGTGTGTTTTCTGGCAGGCTTGCTCAGAGAAGCTTTACTTGGCCAGCCACAGCAGATCGAGAATACCTACTATCCTACACTCCCAAAAGATCCTAGGAAAAAGGTAATTTCTAGGATTCGTTGAAGTGATTTCACAGATGTGCACGAACAAAGTCCTAGGAACCACAGGGAAATAAGGTAAGTGCAGCAACTGGTGAAAGCAACCAAAATCTCAGCAGAAGTGAGCCCTGGCACATCATCAGGAGCCAAACCTCAGAGCAAACTTTTCATCACTGTGACATGGGGCACATAGGAGCAATGGCTCCTCCTGAACTTAAATCCTGATCTTTGGATTCCAAAGGGAAAAGTCGCCCCAGATGACCACTGTCTGCTGACACAACACTGGACTTTCACAGACACAACAGAGGACTTTTTCAGAAGAGTTCTTGCAGTTGTCCCAATCTTTTTCCTTAATTAAGTACTGAAGAACTTGCCTTCTGGAATTCTCTGCCACGTACAGGATCACCTAAGTAGCATCTAAAATCTTCCAGATCTTCTTAAATTCTTCCTTCCCACGGATGGAGGCAACAAGAAAATCTTACAGCTCATTGGAGATGAACAGTAAGATTTGGGCAAACAATATTCCATGTCATTTACAGGCACTGAAGTTGTCAAAGTATAAAGAAGTAAAAATGCAGGAACTTATTTTAGCACCTAAACTGTGGTAATAACCTGCACGCTCATCTTTTGAAAGCTGTGTGAAGTGATGAACTGTCTGTAAGCTGTGTGTGCCACCATGAATATTCATTTACTGGTCTTCAGCACAAGGCAAGGGTAGAATGCTTTTCAACAGCTCGAATTTTTGATATTGTATAGCTACTACTGGCTGACAGATATTAATGATTCTTGACAGAATGCTTATCTTCGAGCTGTTGCTGTAATCAATCAGCACAAGAGCAGCAGGCTATTAAAATATTTTTCTGTCAAGCTCTCTTGACATGCTTTGAATGGTACACAGCCTCGATGTTGGGTTTGGATTTTTTTAGGGTTTTTGTTTGTTGGGGTTGTTTTTTGTTTGTTGGGTTTGGTTTGTTTGTTTCCGGTTCTTTTTTGGTGGATTTTTGGTTTTGTTCTGTTTTTTTTTAATAAGAGAATCCATCTGAAACCATACAGCTGGATTTTCTTGATCAGCACCTCTTGAAGTTGTCCTTAAATATCAGCCCTGATGCTGAGCATCCAGAATCCAGTCACCATGGTTTCAGCTCCTTCTGACAAATGTCCCTCTGTCTTCCTTCCATCCTGCCTTTCTCCATCTACATATGCACACACACTCTTCTTTAAAGCCATTTCTCCCTGTCAGATTCTTGTCATTTACCTGGTCCATAATTGCTCTTCATGCTTCCTTCCAGAAGTTCTACCCTCCTGTTTTCTCTCACTTCTTCCAATTTTCTATTCAACACCCCGTCTTCCTCCAGCCTATCAGAAACCTGCAGTGGGAGCAGTGATTTAACAGTCTCTCTGCATCACAAAGTCTATAAAATTTAAATCAACAGCTTAGCAAACCCATCAAAGAGGCTGCCAGACCTTCTTGGCCTCAATAGAGAAGCCTAATGACTAGGAGGGAATCAAAGTTAAATTAGATGGTCAGGAGAATTGGGACTCTTCACAGACTGGAGGAGGGGAAGAAGGGAAGGGACAGGGATACAAACCTAAGTATGTAAGTACAGGGTGGAAGAGCAGAAAAGGAATGCAGGTGAGGTTAGGAACACAGAACACAAAGGAGAAAAAAGTACAGAGAGAGTTTAAATGTCCAGAGAGTTTAAATGTTAGTTTTCTGCACAGGCTTGGCTTTACTGATATCAGTACCCTCGAAGACTAAAAGACACACTTCAGTAGCACTGCAGAGGGAGGGAACAGATACACAGTGGTGTGGTGGGTACAGAGCACAGTGAAAGCCATTCTGGACTAGTAAGACATGAAGAATTAAGAGTGGCAAGACAGGCAAAGCAGAGACCAGGAGCAGTTTGCATATGGCCACAGAGGAGCGTGTGACAGAGCTGGGAACTCAGCCCAAACCTGCCAGCTCAGGGCCTCTCCCCTACGCACCAGCCCTGCGCTGGCAGCGCTGAGGAGACAAGCAACAGGGTTTTTTCACCTTTTGCTTTGCCCTTTGCCCATCAGCTTATTTCGTTTGCAGGTCATAAGACCTGTTTGCTGTGTCCAGAACCTTCTGCAGATTCTAGAGCACGACAAGCACCAATCTCTCCGAATGTTTGGTAGTCAAATTCCAGAAGACAAACACTGTCTCTGACTGAATCTCCATTAGTCCAGTAAAAAGAAACTGTACCAACAGCCTGCTTGACGAAGAAACGGTTTGAGTGAGGACCATGTTTACCAAGATCAGTAAGTGAAATGCAGCAGTAGAAGGCTGAGCTGTGCCTTGTATGCATCCCTAAAAACTTTGTTTGAAGAGTGTGTCAACATTGTGACTGCCATGCAAGACACTTTAGACTGAGCAAGTCAGACCAAAAGAACAAATAGTGCCAGTGATAACAAATACTGCAGTGAGAATGTTGTCTTTGCTAGAGGCTAATGAATATAAATTCATCAATTTTTATATCTTAAAGCAAATACGCTATGATTTTTATTTGCTTTTCTCCATTATTTCAATGATGAAAGCTTAGGGAATAAGCCAGAAAGACAAAAAAATAAACACTTTAGAACAAGCCAAGGGGACTAGACGACAAATCCAGAGAGATTATTGCAGAGGGCACCAAAGAGGACAAAAACATTGGGTCCTAACAGTATCCTTCATACAAAGTCTAAGTAAACAAGCAAGCAAGCAAGGTGTGAAAGAGAGGGATGAAGTCCTTTGTGATAATCTGCAGTCTGACAGAAAAGAGCTTCAAGAGCTTCTGCACAGCCACAAATCTCCTCAGAGCATTTTCACTCACCCAAGTTCTCGTCATCAGTGTGCCATCAGAGACAGCATCCACCCCATCCATCTAGAGACCACTGCTCTGCAGCTGGGAGGAGAGGAGATAGTGGTTCTTCTGAGCATGCTGCCAACGTTTTGAATGTTGAACCACTTTTTCTCCCCAGCTCTGTGGATGCATCCTATTTGCCATTATTTTTCTATCAGTGACAAGCTAGAGGTGTTAAATGCTGAACGGTTCCAAAGGCTACCACATCCCATACTTCATACTAGTGTGGTTTCAGAGGGCCACAGGAAAGAGGAAAATTGCTCATAAAACCATTTTTTGAATGGAATCACTATGAGGATACCCAAAATAAAACAGACTGTGTTTTCATATTCCTAATCCAAACGCAGGAGGGAAAAAACACACATAAGTGTCACTCAAAAGGCAGAAGATTCTTGAGGGAAACCTTTTTCACTTCACCTCACATATTAAGAATATGTTTCCCCTTCCAGATGATGACCACTGTGATCTGAAAATTTCCAGCATTTAATGGCCAGTCCTAACTCCCTCTGCTGGTACTTCATACAGACTCCTCTTCCTCAGTCTTGGAATAGGAGCAATGTCCTTTTAGCAGTTCCAACAGTCGTGCATAGTGGGAAAGTCTTGTCACAGCAGTTTCATTAAAATGTATAAATATTTTGTTAAGGCTTAAAAAATACTTTGGAATCTTTGAGGGTTCTTTATCACGGTTTTTATCCTTCCTGTATTATTCAGCCCTTGTACTTACTGTCTAGTACATTTAGACTTCCAGCTAGGCTAAAGTTAGAACACATTTAAGTAGTAACAAACATTTACTTCCCTTAATCCACAGTTTCACACTTCATGCAAAAAGGACAAGTGCTAATAAAAGTCTTGAAAAAAAAAACCAATTTATCAACATTGCAATAAGAGTCAAACACAAAGAAAGCTTTAAATACTAGAAGTTGCAAGCTGGCAGTGTGGGAGCTCATTAAAAAAAGCACCGCACAAGAACGCTCAAGGCAAATGCCATTCAAACTTTTTTAACTCTGAAGTTATTTAATCGTCACAGCAATCACAAGGGATAAGGCACTGTTTAAAGGAATTGGCTTCTATAGGCTTGGTGCTGTTCAGTCTTCTGGAAAGGTATTCACTGAAAATGTGCCATCAATTTAAAATGCTCCTCGGTTCTGAAAAGCAATCTTCCTCACCTGAGGCTTGATACTTCAAGTTTCAGAGCACCCTCAGCTGAAACAAACCAAACGACGGGGGGCTTCTGAATGCCCCAAAAGACCAGAACCACAAAACAGAGGAAAATTGAAATGTTCTGCAAGTAGAAATACTAGTTTTACACACACACAAAGCTAAATTCATCCTTCTGTGTGCCACCAGTTTCAGTAATCCAGCATTAAGACAACATAATTTCTGCATTAGTACTTTGTACTCATTCCCTGAGCATTAAAAGCTATGGTACCAGGGCAGTGTCAGGAAAACCTATGTTTCCTTATAATATATATTTGCATGGAACTGCCCAGTTTCCCTTTTCATTGCATTTGCAGTCTCTTAGACTGTTCTGACTGGATGAAAGCATGCTGAAAAAGCAGCATGGAAATTATTACGATTGCTACAAAGCTGTGGACAAGCCAGTCTGAGACGTCTGCTTACTTATTCAAATGTAAAAGATCGGAGTTATTCAGGAAAAGGTGTAGCAGCATCAGTGTTGCCACAGAACTCACTCCACCACAGTTACAGTCTCTTCTTGCTGAAGAGTTCATTTCCTCACTGCTCTCTGTCAGCTAACAATTCTTATAGAAGACCCACTTCTCTCCTTGCTTTCAGGAAACCACAACCTGGCCCAGCCTTCCCAGCTGTGCATTCAGTGAGCTGCTGTGTTCTTCTCTCATGGTCGGTGCATCCAGCACAGCATCCATAAGCATCCCATAAAGTGCATACATGCTCCAAAAGGCAAATTAGCATAAACTGGTGCCACAGGCTCTCTCTCATCAGCTTGGAGAAGAGTTACACTGGGAAGAACTTCCAGGGAACCACACTGGGGAAGTTGATCAATGAGATTTAAATGTTTACATTTAAATGTAAACAAGAGAAGGTTTAAAATTAAAGGGAAAAAACTGAGTACAGTGTTGGTGCTGACACCTGTGTCCGTATCTCACACACTGCTCAACCCTGCCAACCCAAACCAGCAGGTTTCAGGAGGACCCCAGCTGAGGGAGAGCCTGAAGACAAACGATTTAACAGCTGCTGTCCGGGACAAGAGTTTAATTAACATAATCAAAGCCATTATTAGGTTAATCACCAATTAGCATCACCAATTAACTCACTTACGGCCAGTCCCAAATATCTAAAAATCGGTGCCTGAAATGAAGCACACACAACACTCTCTGGTATCACACTGGACTAGAGAGAAACACAGCAGAAGAGAATTTACTCCCCAGAAGAAGACACAAAGAGGGATGCTTTTAAGGATCTCAGCGAACAAAACAATGTTAAAAGCCCCAACTTTTATAATAAAAAGCAAAAAGTCACACTTGGCTGAAAACCAGACATGCTAAAACACACCTGTGCACAGCAGCACAGCTTGGGCAAGGTCAAGCACAGAACTCCCCGTGCAGAAAACCACGGCTGTGCTGTTTGAGGCAAGCCTACAAAGGCACAGCTACCAAAGACCAGCCTAGCTAATGCAGTTTTTAATCCACTCGTTAAAAGTTCAATCTGTCCATCACCCATCACCTTTTTCCAGGTGCTCCTAAGCTTCTCCCATGCCCTGGGATCCAGCAGCACCATTTCTTCACCAAATACTACTGCTGCCACAGCTGGGGGCCAGCCCACACTGCTTCTTCCAGCGGGGGCTTCCCCACAGCATGTGGCTGTGGTCAGCCTGCCAGGCTGGGCTGTGGGCACTGGCAGTTAAAGGGTGCCTGAATGTCTTATCTTGTCCTCAGAGCAGTGACTTTCGGGACCTACACATGCCCATCTTTTTCCATGATTCATTCTCTTGGGTTTCATCCAGGGAAGGCAATACATATAATTTTCATGTCTATTCAGCACTTCCACTGACATTAAACTACGTATATGCCTATCTCAATAATTGCATAATCTTGTGTGTCTTTCAAGTTCAGCATTTTCCAAGAGGTCACTGTTGAGTGTCCTTACATAGTTGGTATCTTTCTCGAAAGAAGACTTGGGTTTTTTCTAAGAATTCTCATCTACAAGTATTCTCCTGCTGCCAAATTTCAATATCCAGCCCTGCTGTTCTTATATACCTGCTCTGAAGATCAAAATATCATTTTTTAAAAATGGATAAATGCCACCCTTGCTCTCAGAAATGGTTGACCTTGATTATCTCAACTTGAAAATTCAAAGATTTAGAAAGTTTCAAACATGAGTCAAATGGAAAATAGAGAGAAAATGTGTAGACAACCCTAATTATAGATGTTGTTACATTTTGTTCTAATGCTATCGTGATGACAGCAGACAGATAATAGCAGTACAATCATAAATAGTAGGAAGGACTCAGAACATAAGGAATAACACAAAGCACATCATCAGCCTGTGGAATGAACAAAGCCATCAGTAAAAAAAGCTCTTTGTTTTTGGGTTGTGTTTGTTTTCCTATTCTAATGAGAAGATATGGGTTCAATCAAGCTGTTTTGAACTGATGATCATAAAATCATTGAGGCTGGAAAAGACCTAAAGATCATCAAGTCCAACTGCCACCCCTGCACAGCCATGTTCACCACTAAACCACTCCCCAAATGCCACATCTCCATGTCTTTCAAATACCTCCAGGATGGTGATTCCACCGCTCCCCTGGGCACGCTACTCCAATGCCTGACCACCCTTTCCATGAAAAAATTTTTACTAATATCCAATCTAAACCTCCCCCAGTGCAACTTCCTCTCATGCTGTCACTTGTTACCTGGGAGAAGAGACTGACCCTCACCTGGCTATACCCTCCTTTCAGGGAGTTGTGGAGAGTGATAAAGTCTCCCCTGAGCCTCCTTTTCTCCAGGCTAAACCCTCCCAGCTCCCTCAGCTGCTCCTCATCAGTCTTGTGCCCCAGTCCCTCCACCGGCTCTATCTCCCTTCTCTGGATTCAGTCCAGCATCTCCGTGTCTTTCTTGTAGTGAGGGGCCCAAAACTGAACACAGGATTTGAGGTGCAGCCTCACCAGTGCCGAGTACAGGGAGATGATAATTTCCCTGGTCCTGCTGGCCATACAATTTCTGATAAATAGTTGTTATCATAGCTGTTATGCTCTGTTTGCTTGTCTGGGTGTGATTTTTAAAGTCCACGCTCTGAATTACAGCATACCCAGTGCATTCACTACACAGAAGGAGCACAGAGATCACACACAAGGCATACAGAAGCACAGTAAGGTTTTGTTGTTGCACAGATATCAGCACTAACCTTATCTGTTCACATTGGGAGAGAGTGCATATCTGCAAGGTGCAGCTCCTATCTGACAGGACCAGAAATTTTAGGGTCAGTATTGAAAGTCCAGCTGTTTCCACAAATAACTAGGGGGTTCAAGATGGTAGAATTAGCCTGTGCTGCTAGGCTGCTCTATTTTAGTTTTTAATTCACATTTTAACTTTTACAGTTCATCTACGTTTTCTCTATTAAACATGCTGCTTAAGTGCCATTGACATATAGGTATGTACATCCTTAACTTGAAAAATCATATACTCTTACACCTCTGTCTCCTGTTGTCCAAGGTCAGAGTTTTCCAGTGGGTCACCAGTACAGATAGTAAAAATTCTTAATGCCAGGTTCATTGTTTTTTATGAGTGTGATAATAATAAAGGTAATAAATTATAAATCTGTTCTGCCTCAGAGGCTTAGCAACATGAAGTCAGGTTTGCAGTGTAGCAAGTGGGGAAAATCTGAAGCTAAACCACAAGTTATCAAGCACCCATGAAAAATACTGGTCAAAAAAGACAATGTGACAGCACACAAAGTAATCTCCAATTCCTCCAACAGGCAATTTTTTGCTTGGATATTGAAAACTGACCAAATTTAAAAATGTGCCACAACACGAGGAAGAGTAAGTGCATTTGGAAGCAGAGATTTTGAGTCAGCTTTAGAAGAAATCCAACCTTTCAATGAAAGGTGTTTTACTTTCCTTTGCTGCAAAAGATCTTGAATCACTGAGAGTTCTCACTGGGTCAAGTCTTTGCAACTCCTCCCAGAACACCTCAGGAACAGCATGGCTGGAGTCAGCAGAGGAGAAATTGATGCCAAAGTAAAATCTGATCCTTGGGGTAAACAGGTTTTGTGGACTGTGTGTTATTTTCTTCAGCTGGAACATTTCTATGCTGCCCTCCCTCTCCTAGGGGACCTGACCATTCAGTCCTGGGGCACCAAGGAGCAGCTTGCTTCCCCTACCCTCCCTGGGCATGGGCTCAGCAGAGACTGGGAGGAAACTTGCTGTTTCTCAGCTGTAACTACAGTAAGTGCTCTTTTTTCACTTTAGATGAATCTACAGCCTGTTGAAATGTGAGAAGCAAGAAATCCTGTGGCATTTCAAATGACCAACAACCAATGGGCATTTTAAAAAGCAGGTTGTTTGGGAAAGCAGCCCTGCCTTACAGGAATGCTCTTGGTTCACCAGGCAGCTGGCAACTGATGGCAGTCCTCCGAAACTGCTAAAAGAGAAGTACTGCTGTGTAGCTACTGAAGGACAAAACTTTCCTGCTAGCAACCAGCGGGAAATTTGGCTGCGTGGCCTCAGGCAAACATCACTGTGTAGCAACCATTTTGTGCATCACTGCATAGAAAATGGTACAAAACCAGATACTCTTCTCTTAAAAGTATAAAGCAGTACTCTCTGGCAGTATAAGTTAAGAGACAGCAACTAAAGGAGAAAAAAGCAACACTAGCAGCACACGCACACGCACAAACATAGCAGTCTCAGATTTAAGTTCTTTCTTTTCTTCAACCCATATTACCTTCTTCTGGGAAGCAGCTTCACTCACTGCCCCTTTACCCAAAATTAATCAAACTGTTCAGCCATCTCCAGTGTTACCTTAAAGCCTGGGCCTACAGATCCTGCCCCCACCCCCTGACAGTAACCAACATCAAAAGCTTATAGGAAATATTTCTCATTCACATGCAGCTGCTTTCCCAGAATTCTTCCCCACTGCTCTCCCCTTCTGACACTGTCTCACATTAAATCTCTGGAGAGTGAGTACAGCCATGATGTTGCTTACAGAACAGCTGTAGGAAGGAAAACATGTAACTACTGCCACAAGGACAGTGTTTGTGTCATCAACACCGATTCACACCTGTCAGTGCAGCGTGTGCAAGGTCACCAAGTTAGTTCTGTTCCTGACCAGCTCTACCACAGCCAGTCCCCCAATGCAAGAGGAGAAGACGAGCTTCACAGCTGACTGCTGTCCTTCCCAGCTGAAGGCCTGAGGAGTGTGGTTGCCCTCAGGCTGTTACCTTCCTCACTTTCTGTCTGCCCTATCTACCCCAGTATTTCACCGTTGAAGCGCCCATTTCACTGTGCTTTGGACCCTTGCAGGTGTACCAGAACTCCATGTACCGAACCATTCACACCTTTTTGGATATAGCTGCCTGCTGTATCATATTTTCCATTGCAACCCAAACTGGCAATGACTCAGAGCGTTTTCTTCTGTCTGGCTGCCCGATGACACAACACAATGGTCCCATAAAACAGTAGTCTTCCCTCCAGTCTTCTGTATTATTGAAGGCTGCATATGAATAAAAGATAACTCCATTCTGGACCTGAACTGCACCCTCATGACGGGAGATATCTTTTATCTTTTGGCATAATCACAATATGAATCTCATGCACTTTGTACAGTACAATATCAAACCTGATAAAATCAGCACAGTCAACTGGCCGTACTTACCTCATGCCCCAGCATGCATTTTTCCTCACATAAACAACTCTCTCAAATTCCCTTTTCAAGTCTTTGTCTGCTTTAATGCACCATCACACTTCAAAGCATGCTCTTTCAGCCACAAGGGCCGAAGAGGAGAAATGTTGCCCATCTTTTGGACTACAGGTCTGTAATCAGCATGAGGAAACAGCCATCTTAAGCATGCACCATGTTAGTTCCTGTTTATTTTGGGAAGCAGTCAAAAAAGAAGTTTTAGAGTTTGTAAAGGAAAAGGAGAAACCTTAGTTTCAACTTCAAGTTCTATTTCTCTCTCTCTCAACACCTGCTCTTCCTTTTGCCCACCCACACACACCTCATCATAAAAGCAAAAGAAGCAAGGGAATCACAGTAACCTACATTCTCCCATCTCGCACCTGTCAGTGCACTTAGGAACTGACCAGCAGAAGCCCAAAAAAGCAGACAGTCAGCTGTACTGGCCTGAAAGGACCTTCTGATGTCATCACTGGGAAAGAGGAGCGTCCATGTACGTGGCACCTTCAAGTCATACCCCAAAAGGTGCTTGGCAATGTCATAGAGACCTCTGCCTCACAGGTACTGCTGTTCTCATACTTCTAAACACGCATGGAGAAGTTTTGATTGATTTGACTCTTGTAGTTTTCACAAGAAATGTGCTGTCTTCTCTTATATCAGTGAGAAAAAAAAAATTCTGACTCTCCTGCCTCTCCCCTTTGCCTTTTTTTTTTCCAAAAAGCTGCCCTCTTGGTCAGGTGGCTGTGGCAGGATATTTCCCCCCTCTCTCTCATGGCTAGGGCACTTGGAAGAGAGAACTCAGGCCAGATTAATAGCCCAGCAAGGAGTCAGAGAGCCTAGCAAAGGGTCAGAGGGCCCAGCAAGGAGTTACCTCCAGGCGCCCGAGAGTCTAAGCCCCAGCCCCGAATACACATCTTGGTAGGAGAGCAGATGTGGAAAGAGATAAAAGAAAATAAACATCGGTGACCAAAAGACATGGTTCTTATGTCTATAAAAGTCCACACAAATTATCATAAAGGCAGAAGTCTCTTACACACTCCTTGGGAAAGTGTGAGACGATTTCTCCCCGCAGTCTGGATGCAGATTCCGTGGTTACTTTTCCGGAAATTGAGGAAAAGGATTTTGATGTGTGCCCCTTCAACAATTGGACGGTAAGAAACATTGGATCCTAAGCTATATTATTTCTTAGCTAGCTGTAAATTTAATGGTACCTTTAATCCTGTGTGTATAATACTAGTACTCCCTTTTTGTCTTATTCCTGTGCAGTAATAGTCTGTTTTAAGTTTTATGTCTGTTACTTTTGTGTCTATTAATAAATAACTCATTCTATAATAGACCGAATCAGCCATTATTAAAGAACTTTTGAATGAGAATGGGTCTTGGGGTGCTGGCTGCCTCAAGAACATGACAGGCCTGGGCAAAAGGCAGGGACTTATTTAAATCCACATCATCCATTCATAACAAGGGCATATTGCAGTGCCATTCCAGCATCTACTGGTGCTTCACTGCTCTCAGGTGCCTCTTGGGAACACCTACACCAACGCAGGCAGCATGGGGAACGAACTGGAGGATCTGGAACACAAGGCAGGTGCCTCCCTACCTCCCTGTGCAGAGTCTAAATACATAAGAATGGTGAAGAAGGGGAAATAGGTCATGGAAGGTAACACCACAGGTTAACGCCTCAGCTGGATGTGGGCCTCAGTTCCCCTGTGTCACACTACAGGGCACCAGCAGCTGGATTGCAATGCCTCTTCCAGACAGCTTCTGGCACAGCCTCCTATCTCTTCAGTTCACCATACACATGAAGGTTCAGAGCCCTAGTAGACATTATTTTCACTGCATGGGTAGATCAGAACAGCATTGTAGACCAAAGGTGCCCCATTGATAGGTCATCTTCTCCTCCCCAATGCCCACAGTCTGTGCAGCACCTACATGACACAGTAGTTTGCTCAAAGTAATTTCTCTGTTTGGTAATTCCTCTATGATTTTCACAGGAGGCTGCTAACTTTATGTGGAATAAGGCTCCCTTCCAGAAAAATGCCCATTTCCCCCCTCACACATTCTCTAGCTGTCATCTCATTACTAACCTGCAGTCAACTTATTTGCAAGGAGTGTGAGAAAGACAGTTCCTAAAAACTTTAGTTTTGGCATGCTTAGTTCCTGATAAAATTGATTTTATAACTTTTTAGGTCATGCGAAGAAAGGCTTTTATGAAGAAAAAAATAAGTAGAATCAAAAATATTCAAAACAGAAGTGAATCAAGCAATCAAAACTTATTTGCACTGTTATAATATAGGAAATCACCTTCCTTTCCCCTCCCCTCCTTTCCTCTGCATTTAAATGTACCAAACTGAACAAGAATTTTAAAATTCAGCAAATGTTTAAGGAATGAGAAGCTCAAGGAATTACAGTTTATAACAACTTCCCTCTCAAAAAGCAAAGGGGCAGAACAAGTTAAATTGAGTATCTTTTCTGGTTCCTTGTTTCTTATTAAATTCTTTCTGTGAGGAAAAAAATAAAAACCAGGATGATGCTGTTAGTGTGGGATGGCAAAGCTCAGAGTGGTGACAGGCCCTGAAATGAAGGTTTATAGAGGGAAGTGAGAGAAAAGTGGTGGTCCGTTTTAGGAAAGAGAGCTGGAAATAGGCCACATGAGATTTAGGGTGCAGTTCTGTGAACTTTTCTCAGTGGATACTGGGTTATGTCCAAGACCAAATCCTTGCCAGATCTGTGTGTTTGATGCAAAAGGATGCACGCCGTCCAGGACCACACACACGAAGTGCCACAGTAGGCTTGACCATTAGGAGGTGAAATTCCACTTATTTGCCCTCTGAATATGAAAGAGGAGAAAGATTTTGGAAAGGAACATTAGGATAGGGTTGGTTCAAGATTGGAGCAAGTGTGCTACTTCATATTTCGCAAAACTTGCACTAAAAGTACAAACTGTCAGTAAGTCATACAACTGGAATAAATAAGTTTACAGTTTTCAGAATTCACTTGACGGAGTTTCTAGAAGCTCTAAGACTGTTCAAGATCTTTGTGGACCAGGATGACCCAAAACCTCCAACCTTATTTTTCATGCTTTCCTAGTAAATCTTAATCTTATCAGAAAATAACTTGCAAAAAATTTCCTCATTCATGTTCAAAGACAGAAGTTAATTATCTGAAGTCCAATGCTGTCTCCTTCAATTTGGCCTTGTTACACTTAGAAGATATTATCAATCTCCACTTCCCTCTTATTTTGTAGTGAAAATCCTGCAGGATCCTTGCAATAACAATGAATAAGTACCAAACCACAACCCTGGATCATCCTGCTCACCTGCACTCATCAACCAACACATATTTGCTTTTGGGATGGTGACAGGGGAAGGCAAGGTTTGCCTATCATCTCACCAGAAAAGATTAATTCCACACCACTTGGTACAGTTAGTGGTTTGATTTCAAAGAAGAAGGAAAAAAGCGTTCCTAATTCATGTTGAAGTGAGTCAGAACAGTCAGGCCTTAATACCTCAACTGTTTCATTCTTTACCATAAGGCACCTGAGATTTTAGAACCTAGTGGCTGCCGAAATCCTTTGGTTAGAAGAATAAATTTTCTACTTTCCTTCCAGGCAATAGGACCTATTAATATGTTACTTGTCTCCTTCCACATTTTTCACACCAGTAGCAGCAAGAGTTGCTGTACTGTGGATAAAAAGATACCGGTATTTCTATGTATATTCTATATTTTCACAGTAGATCAGAATTTCTTCTATCGGGCTGCTGTTTATGATAGGATTTGTCTTCAGATAATACCTCAAGTTCAGATCTAGTGTATTTCAGAGCTTTCAACTCCAAGAAATAGACTGCATATGACCCACAGCAGCGTTTGCCTCCTCTAAAACATTACCTATCACTTTTATAAACAACCAAACCTTTCTTTAAAATATAAAAGCAGCCAAATGCACTAAAACTCACTGATCTGGTAAGCACAACTAAGCCTTATTCATTCTCAAGATGTCATGAGACAGCTCATCCAAGTGATTAGGGTCATATCATGACCTACAAACCACTTACACATTCCAGCTAGGCAAGCTGTTTCTGCTCCAACACTTTGTAACCTACAGCAGGCCTGTTTGAGTCCAGCAGAAATTAGATATTAAAATAACTACATCATTTTTTGAAGCTGATGCAGAAGTGAAAAGTGCTTAGAAGATGCTTCAGAACTTCTATCATAGTCCACACATTAGATGACAAGTGGCACAATGTGTCATAATAGTGGATGTGCTATTTTACTATTTTTCCCCCTATGCCTACTAATTGGATTTTCCTTAGTCAGAAATGGACTTGTGTAAAACCGAATCCTTGTCCAGGATTGCCATCCTTCAGCAATACAGTTGGCTGCTCAAGGAAAGGCCTCCCAGGAATGCAGAGACAATGAAAAATTTGCCATGCTTTTCATTATTCTGTGTGTATTTAGCCAATTCCACAGGTGGGAATCCAGAAGACAGTTCTGACAGACAAACCATGCTCTTCTAAATTGCACTTGTGTAATCAGCAATTTAAGAATAAATTTGTAAACTGAACCCCCAGGTTTGCTGTCCTGCACATCAAAGCACTGTGTCTCTTGCAGAATCTTCACTTTATTGTAGGGGAAAAAAAATTATCTTGCATATTATCCCCTGGTTCACCTGCCTGAAATATTCTTTCATCTTTTTATATTCCTCTGCTCTCTCAGTTCATGTTCTGGATGCATCATGCTCTTCCCTCACAAATTAACTTGAGTTAATCATGTTCCTTTAGATTTTAAAACAAGTTGATTGCACATGCTGATGAAAGTTTGATAAAGCCAGCACATGTCAGTGTTTTAAATCTACTCATGGGAAGAAATGTTAGAAATGGTCTAAAAACAGCAAAATCCTTCACATGATATGAAAGACACCAGGCGAAAAAGAGAGATACCCATAGCTGGGAAACCCATTTATTTTCCTTATCCTTCTCCTTCTCCTTCTCCTTCTCCTTCCTATTAAAGAGTTAAAAGACAAAATTTAGAAATGCTGTATGACAGAAAGAGAAAAGGCAATTATCTATAACATTACTGTAGTGTGAGCTCTCCCCAAATCTGGGAAAAACCAAACCATTAACACTTCATAGCTTTCATCTTCTCTCCTGTCAAACAGAACTATTTTTTCTCCATTTGCATTTGCAGTTCTTTCAAAAGTTGTCCAATGTCTTGGGGAGCAACGTTGAGCTCTGCAGGAGAGAAATGGACTGTAAAAACCTTGAGAATTAGAAATTTTTAGAAAAATCTCACTTCAAAAATTGTCCTGATTGGATTTGCACAGTACTGATAGAGAGATGGACTATATCCTGGGACTATTCCAGCAATTAAATTCTAGTATATTCCGAGGTAGGGTGATTCTCTAGATCTATTAGGCTGAAATACAGCCTGAAATTTTTACTCATTACGACAAGATGACGTATCATGAGACAATTCATAAAGCATAGGTGTGTGATACAGCTCTGGAACATTTATGTTCTTTTTCCCTACAGCCATAAGTCCATGGGCAATTCACCCTTGCCCTTTCCAAATCACATTTTGCCAAAAATTTAATAGCAATAATTTAATCTATCTTTAATCTGGTCATATATGCTTTAAATAACAGGAAAAGGAATACTGGTTACTCACTTTTGCATAATAAGAAAAAACATCTCACACAGAATTAATTTATGCTTCCCCAAGCCAGGCCAGGAAACAAAGTACTACCATGATAATATCCTCACAAAAAATACATTTTCTTTCTTCTTTCTTTGAAGTGTGTTGGGGTAAGGAGAGGACTAACCCCATACGAATGGGCCACTCCTCATACAGCCATGGTCATTAGCTAAGACAGGTTTATTACGGCATTTGCACTTGTGTTGTGAACCTGAAAAACAACTTCGACTCCATCTTAGCCTGGAGATGATTTTTGCAGTAATTTGCTATTTACATAGGTGTCCCCTAAAGGCTTTTTTCTGGCTTTAACACCAGTGTTTTATCATAGAACCACAGAATCAGTCAAACTGGAAAAGACCCTTAAGATCATTGAGTCCAACCATTAACCCAGCACTGCCAAGTCCATCACTAAACCATGTCCCCAAGTGCCACATCTCCATGTCTTTCAAATACCTCCAGGATGGTGACTCCACCACGCCCCTGGGCACGCTACTCCAATGCCTGACCACCCTTTCCATGAAAAAATTTTTACTAATATCCAATCTAAACCTCCCTGGGTGCAACTTGAGGCTGTTTCCTCTCATCCTGTCACTTGTTACCTGGGAGAAGAGACTGACCCTCACCTGGCTATACCCTCCTTTCAAGGAGTTGTGGAGAGTGATAAAGTCTCACCTGAGCCTTCTTTTCTCCAGGCTAAACACTCCCAGCTCCCTCAGCTGCTCCTCATCAGTCTTGTGCCCCAGCCCTTTGACCAGCTCTGTTGCCCTTCTCTGGACTCGCTCCAGCAGTTCAATGTCTTTCCTGCAGTGAGAGGCCCAGAACTGAACACAGGATTTGAGGTGTGGCCTCACCAGCACCCAGTACAGGAGGACAATCCCTGCCCTGGTCCTGCTGGCCACACTATTTCTGGTACAAGCCAGGATGCCATCGGCCTCCTTGGCCACTTGGGCACACACTGGCTCATGTTCAGCTGCTGTCACCAGCACCCCCAGGTCCTTTTCCACTGGGCAGCTTTCCAGTCACTCTGCCCCAAGATAGTAGAGCTGCACGGGGTTGTTGTGACCCCAGTGCAGGACCTGTCACTTGACCTTGTGGAACCTCACCATAGGCCTCAGCACCTCCATCCAGTCTGTCCAGATCCCTCTGCAGAGCCTTCCTGGCCTCCAGCAAATCAAGACTGCCACATAACTTGGTGTCCTCTGCAAACTGGCTGAGGGTACACTTAACCTCCTCATCCAGACCATTCAAAAGGATATTGAACAGGACTGGTCCCAATATTGAGTCCTGGGGAACAGGGCTGTGTTTCTGAACAAGCAATCCTGAAAAAAGCATGCAGGTCCTGGACGTCCTTACCCAAAGAGGAGGCAGCTTTTAAGAGCTAAATTCTGACTTTGGAGCTTGCTGTGTTGTGAAGCCTGTCAGCCCTGATCGCATCTCTCCTCCATGCCCTGTCTGTACTGAATGTCAATGATGTAACTCGGTGTGGGCCAGACGCTCCGGCTCATCAGTGGGGCTGAAAATGCCACCACGACCCGGTGCACCCCACGCTCGCCGACGAGAAATACCGACGCGCTTCGCTGGAAATTGCATCCCTCAGGACTCGGATGTCTGAAGGATTGTTTATATATCCAAAAAGCCAAAAACAACACTGTCTATCCATTTTATTTCTATTTATCACAATGACTTTGAGGTTTTGGTAGGTTTTGTTGTTGTTTTTTGGAGCTGGCTTTTTTTTTTTTTTTTGCTTGATTTTTACTCATTCTTTACTCTTAACAAGAAAAATTGAGATATTTTCACATTTAGAGATTACCAGACCAAATCCTGCCCTAATAGCTAAACCCTCTTCTAACCTACAGAGAAACTCTAGCCACTTTTCTGCCAGCCCTGCCACTTTGCTGAAACTTGCTGTAGCACAGAAATATATCCACAACACTTCTGGTGGCTCATTCTAGTGGAGAAAGCATCCAAGCAAAATAACATTCAGAAATCCCAAACAGTTGCTTAACAATTACAGCAATGACACACCGTCTCTTCAAATATCATGACTAGCATCAAATAAGAAGTAATAAAGCACAGCACAGAGGGGTGAAGGAACAGAACTGCAAAGACTGGCCATACTTATTAAAAAGAAATTTAAAAATATATATATAAATCCAGACCTTTAAATTAGGAATTACTGGCTAGAGTAGTGTTGCTGGCAGCTAAGAGAGATGAGAATGAGAATTAATGCAAAGCTATCAGCCATGCAGAAAGCATGCCATCTGCAACTTCAGGAGCTTGCAAGAGGTCCATGGCATCTAAGAGACTTTTGTCATCTTGCCAGGGATGTGACAAAGACCAGGAATTCAAGAGAGAGCTTTTGCAAGACAAGGTTTCCTTTTCCTTTCCCAGCATGTCCCCCAAACCCGAAACACTGCCCTGGCAATACCCATGAACACAGAGGAAGTTGCTTTGGGTTTGAAATCTCTTAGGCCTTTGTGCTCCACCCATGAACGATACCCTCAGCAAACCTAGCCAGCACTTGGCTCATGGCTGGCCCTTAGTTTCAAGCCACCAACTTCCAGCAAAAATGATTCCAAGACGTTCCCACATCACCTAGAAGGGGTTCTAGGGGTAAATGCATTTCTCTTGTCCTTAGATGCATGTTTAGTAAATGGCCTTCCTTTTCAACTGGTGACCTGCTTTATGGGGAGGAAATCATGCCTCAGGAAGATCATCGAACATGACGCTGCAATGCCTCTATATCTTGTTCCGGTGTTTGGATAGCAACAGCCTAGTTTCTATCAGATCCTCATCATCCTTGTGAACAAGAGCCTCTAAACACTTCCTACCCTGCTGGAGGTCACCAAAGCACACTAATCCTCTGTGAGGCTGTGAAGGAGCGACATTGACCTGTGTATCACGTGTATCATTGACCTGTGTATCAATGGCCACCAAGATTTTCTTAAAGTTCACAGGGAGGGTCACACTACTGGGGCAGATTCCTGTTCCTTTCAGCAAGAGTGCTGTAAACAAAACTGCCTCTGTAAACAAAACTGCCTGCGTTTTCAAATTTACCTTACATTATTCTCATTTCTGGATTGTTTGGGTGTTGTTTGTTTGTTTGTCTAATGAGAAAAAAACTATTCACAGACAAAGCTGATCAAAGCTGAGACAGCTACTCCATTCTCCTGGGATCTGTGTCTACCTTAATCAGCGACAACAGCTGAAGTGCTGCAGGACTGCATGACGCTTGTGTTGCACACCATCAAGGAAGACGAGTGGCTTGGGTTTCTGGACTGTTTTGATTAATGAACTCAGTGGCTGACAATTCATCACAATATGGGAGCATGCACGTTCATGAATCTGACCTTCTAACTCCTGCTTTTGTTCTTTTTCCATGATCCCTCTCACTATCTGGTCTAAGTATAGTGTTCACGGGGGAATTTGTGATTTCGTTTAGCATTCCAACATGTGCCATTTCCTTCATATTTTGGGTGAGTCAAGCCCTGTAGTTCCAGTAAGTTCCTACCTAACAAAGGAGAATTTAGCATAAACAGGCACCAAAAGCTTGGGATCTTTCAATGCAGCTGAGAACACTAACAAAAGGCTCCCAAAATGATGGATTTTGCGCCGTTGCTCAAAATCCAAATAGGCAAACATCCATCAGTATTATTTTATGTCAAAAGTCAAGAATGCTGAGTATTTTTAAAACTGTTCATCCCTACTCCACCTGCATAGCAAGGGGATTGCTGACACAGTGCCCAGACACAAAAACTGCAAATGAAAGTCCTCTGATTTCTGCTAGTGCTTAGGAAAAATAAACAGCACACAACTCGACCTGACAGATTCACTGAACAAAATATATAAAGACTGCAATTTCAAGGCATATGTCTCCACAGGGAAGAAACCAAAAATTGAAACAGCTTTTTTTTTTTTCCTCAAGTATTAAAAATGGAAAATATATGTCTTTCTGCAGACCCAGACAGTGGTTTTAAGCCTGGTTTTATGTAACGTCAGCCTCACCGAAAGATCTGTCTGTAGACATATTCCCTATTAATTAGCAATTTAGTGGCCATCTGTGGAAAGGGATAAGCAAATATGTTTTGATTCATTTAAAATGAAGCTGAGGAGTTAATTGCTTTTACTCCCCATAGTAACACTCATCCTTCTCTCTCTATACTTACACACACATGCACTCAATAAAGAAAGTGAGGCAAAACCATGCAGGTCAGTTCACAGATGTGAAGATATTTTGCTTTGCAAAACTGTAATTCACCATATGTTCAGGAAAAGTAGCTACACAGTAACATGAAGCACAAGCTTCCACAGAACAGAAATCGTTAAAAGCAGCCACTGGGTACTTCATCTCTATTTCAAAATAATTTGATCTTCCAAACAGATGTGCACTATTTGAGGTCAAGAATCAAAAGCAATTTTCACCTACCCCCTCCGGTGGAGCTGACGAAGAGACGAAACATCCCTGGGGTTACGAGTACGCCACAGCCCCCCACAAATCTAATTAGGGGCTGCACCTTCCCATATCAAAATAACCAACAGCAAAACACTTTCTCTCTGAAAACTGCAGCCACAATGAGGTCAGTAGGACAGCGTGTGCATCATTGCATTTGAGAGTACAAGAACACTTCCCTGCAGAAGGAGGCCCTGAAGTAGAGACCAGGGCTGCTGAGACAAAGCCACGCTTTCTTAAACTTTGTCCCAAGTGTAAACCCAACCAACACAGTCAGCCCCACAGGCTCAATACCCACACACAGCTTTTCACCTCAATCATCCCTTCCCAGTGTCTGTGCACAGCTAACATGATGTACCCACTCCTTCTACAAGGTACATACATTAAACTTTTTACTGGCTCAACATTTGCGCTCAACTCAGCCAAAATTCCCACTGGCCCAGGACAGCTTCACTAATGTATTTCTAAATTTTTAATTAAAAATTACCTGGATTTATTATTCACCATAATGAGAGCTTGAATAAAAGAGAAAATGGAAGCGGCCTTAACTACTTTTTTAAACAGCTATGTGACATCACAGCAAAGTACTATTGCCAGTGGTGAGTGTGTCTACAAAGAGTTAATGCAACACAAATGTAATTCTGCCACAGGATCAGCTTTAGAGAGGGAGTAGGCAGTGAGCAGAAGGAGACATATCAGCGGCTGAGCAGCACGGCAAACCAAGTTTTGTCTTATGGAAGATGGAATCACAGAGGGTTAACTCCATCTCTCTGGGCATAAGCCTACTAAAGACTAATGGAAGGGCTCTAGTAATGAACTGCTTTCAAATACCTCTAATATTCTGAGCCTTTCTGGCACAAGCACTCTATTTGGATGTCACCACACTCCTGTGATGACTGTAGAATAAACCTTTCAGTGAAAAAGACAGCAATGCACATCTTAAAAACACTTGTTTACGCAGCAAGGCCTCTCCAGAAACAGAGGCTCAACAGACAACACTCCCAAGATCAAAGAAAAAAGTATCACTGCTATTCACACCTTTCTTGTTCAGAAACCATTCAAGATACTCAACTACCAAGTTAAAATAAAACTAGAACCCAAGTTGCCAGAAACAAGGACCTGAAAGCCTTGCAAAGCCACCACACCACCTGGCAATGCACACACCGTGACCAGCCTTTCCCAGAGGTACAAGAAGTTTGCACAATCAAGTCATTGTATTAAAAATAATTCTGAGCAGGAAAAACTCACACTTCTAAAAGCAAACTCTTCCTTTCCCTTTACTGGATGCCGACATCTGCACTCCAGGGAAGCAGCACTTGAGTGCCCCTACCGAACCATGGAGGCAGAGCTCACGGAGCAAACTGAAGTCAAGACCATCGACACCCATAATCAGAGGGAGGGTGCAAAGGCAGTGCTGCGACTCTGAATGGATCCAGGACCCACAGAGCTGTAGCTTCTTAGACAGCCACCAGTGGGAGGCAAGTGCCTGCCATGCACTGCACCCTGACTTTCTGCAGGGCGGCCTCGCAGACAGCTCGTGCAAGAAAGGTGGGGCTTGAAGACATTTTCACACGTGTTCACCACCATCTCCATCACCATTTCCAGAAAAGTCAGTTTCTTTGAGAAATAAAGATAAGAAATAAAAATTTCAAAGGTGATCTTGCAAATGAAATTGTGACTGCAAACTTAGCTGGCCACAGTATTGTTTAAGCCACTAGTCTTTTGATATAGCACTCATTGCTATTCAAATGAGCAGAGAATAAAACACACAAAAAGAAATGTTATCATTTTCTTTCCGCTCATCTAAATCAACATTATTTATGCATAAATTCAGTTTCTTTCTGCCACATTGTCATATGAAGAGTTTGGAACAGGTACAAGTCCAAAATAACCCCATGTACATTCATGACTTTTTGAAGGCTGTGTTTATTCATTATTCATAGTACTAAATAATGAAATTGAATAATACTAGTTGTTCTTGTTCTAGCTAGTATCATGGTCATAACAATAAGCCAAAGATCAGGATATTTCCTATAAACTGGCACCTTCATCATGAAATATGTTTGGAAGCCTGTTTTGTGCTATACCGCTACATTGTCAAACGCATCTCCTCATGAGAAAACTGCAAAATTTTATCCATGTTTTGTAAAAATTTCCCTTCTCCTATAGGGGTGTTTTATTAGGATGATGAGATTCTGGGCAGTGGAAAAAGCTAGAAGAACAAAATCAACAATTTTTATAGCTAAAACATCCCAATCCCTGTGCGATCAAGAATGCTTGTCTTGATACTTTTTCTCACTAACCTTCAGCAGGCTTAACACTGCACATGTAATCTCAGGGTGGGACTTGAGTGCTGCTGTAAAAGGACACACCAGAATCAAAGGTTCGCATTTCTACAACAGGCACTGTGCTGCTAATTCATTATGCATTTGGTTTTAATTTTCTGCTTAGCAAGGATTGCCTTTCTCCTCCTCTGGATGAAATATTACCATAGAGAAGCTTTTATCTTTCTCCATATAATGACATGTTTTTCCATGGACAAAGCAGATTTTTTTCCCCCCTTATTTTGGTTCAAATTCCACCCTTATCTAGAAAACCATGACCTAGTATAACAGTGGCCACCATATGGTTCTTAACTCCAAGTAGCTCTCAAGGCACTTTGAATGCAGATCCTGCATGGAAATGACAATATGGCCAAAAGCTGGGCAGCTTGGCAACATGAATCCATTCTAACAAGGATGTGTGAGCCAGAGGTGCCCAAGGACAGCATCGCCCGCCTTGCTTCAGGGTATGTCTGTATGCTCAGCCCACGGCGGAGATTGTGGTTCCTAAAGAGTCCCAGTTCTCTCTCCCTTAGAAGATGATGCTCCCAGACCTCCTCCCACACTCTGACCCACTTATCAAATGTACACAGCTCTCAGACACGCAAAGTTTGCCACAAACCAAAGGGAGGCAAAAAGGCTGGTGCATTGATTCTTAACGGTTCAGGCTTTAAGCATTTTATGGTTTGCTTACAAGGGAATATCGAGAGGAAATGGACAGAATGCTCATTCCAAAATGACTGAATTTTTGCTAGTCACAACAATGCTCCTGTTTGTGATTTAAACCTAACCAGTAAGGAAGTGTGTAATACTAATATTGCCACCAAAAATATTTTTAGCTGCATCATATTTAACAGGATTCCAGATGTTCTTATGAAATCAGCACTCATGTCATGCAGCTATCATGTGCTGTGTATGAGAAAGACAGAATCTCTGATACTTACAGCCAATCATCATCATAGCCACAGCAAAGATCTTCTCCCCATCTGTGGTCGGAGCGATGTTCCCAAACCCGACGCTGGTGAGGCTGGTCATTGTAAAATACAACGAGGAGATGTAGACGGAATCTTTGCTGGGCCCGCCTTCCCACTTCCCAAAGCCGGAGGTGTTGAAGCGGTAGGGAGTGCCTATGGACTCTCCCAGCTGGTAGAGCCAGCTCTCCGTGCGGATGGTGTTGGTGTCCTCGTCGATGACCTCGTAGTCGCCGATGCTGTACCAGATGCAGGCCAGCCAGTGCGCCGCCAGGCCGAACACGCACACCAGCAGCACCAGCACGGCCGCCCCGTACTCAATGTAGTGGTCCAGCTTCCGAGCCACGCGGCCCAGCCGGAGGAGCCTGACCACTTTGAGGGAGCTGAACAGGCTGCTGATGCCCTGGAAGGATAAAGCACAGTGACCATTAGAATTTCATGTGAAAGCAACGGTATTCATAACTGCAGCTTTCAAAGAAACAAGGTGATCCATAAAAAACAGTCACCAGATAACAGGGAAACTGTGAAACACAAAAAGCTTAGTGACCCTTCCCAGGGATGAAAACATGCACTCTTGCCTTCATCCACTACCATTTTGTGAGTTGCTCTCTGAACTCCCTTTTCAGATTGTTTGAATAGGTTTACAAATACCTTTGTAAAAACGTCAAACAATAGGCTGTCTATCGCATATCCAGTTGGGAATTCCCATGCAACACATCAGATATAATGTCTCAGATGTAACACGGACTGCAATATCTAGCTCAGACATACCAGAAAGGTATACCACTAAGGAAGGCCAAAAAATACTGGAAGTACTTGGCCATTTGTAGTTTTCCTATTTCCTTCAATGCATTTCCTATGGCTTCACTTTCCTATAAGAATTCATGCACTGATAATCAGTCCTCTGACATTTCTCATATGGACTGCACAAAGCTTAAATATTTCAAATATCTCACTAATCCCCAAATTATATCCTTTTTATGACAGCTTTGGTATCAATGCAGTATTTCTGTGCTGAAAAATAATATGGCTCCCATAAAACAGAATTAAGCCAGCATGCAGGATTTTGTATTGTTAACTTTTATACAGATTTGCACAAAAAGTCAAATAAAAAAATTCAAACCCATTTGGGGCATGAGAAGATCTGAATAGCCTATCATAAAAATCCTTCCTTTTTTTTTTTTTCTACTTCCTCTTACCAAGACCTTTTCATATATAGACGTCTGATTAAAATTTAAGCAGATTGGTTTAATGAGTATTTCTGGAAATGCATAATTGCATACTTCTGGTCACCAGCTTTTACTGGAAGTTTGTTTATTCCTGCATAAATACAACTGCCTCAGTATCTTAGGCTGCTTCAATGCACTAGAAAAGATGTTTTATTAAATAATTACATAAAGTATATTGACTCATGTTCCCCAGGACTGCAGCAATATATTTTCCCTTTATTTCATGAATTTGTCATGATTACATTGAATCATTTTCAGGGACAGATGTAATTTGTTACCTGGGAACACACTATCAATTTCTATTAAGTATCTGGACAAGATCTAATGCAACCAGGGGCGGGGAGTAAAAAGAGAGAGAGGAAAAAAAAAAAGACAAAGAAGCAGCCTTATACTTGCAGAGATCTAGAAGAGAACAAGTGAACTATTCTTTTCATGACTATCTATGCCAAACTTTTCAAGTCACTGATGCAAAAATTCCTACACAAAGTAAGTTAACTTCCATTTCCCATTCATTCCAGACCCAGCTTTGTTTTGTAAACACTGGAGCAAAGCCTCAATGCCAGTTCTGAGAATACCACACAAAAGGCCTTAATTTCCAGGGGAGGGAAAGCAGGTATTTCTGAACACTCAGTATGGAGAGGAAAAGCAAAGGAGAACATGCAACAAAGTATAACCACATTTCAGAATTGGATGTGCAAGTCCTGGAGTGGACAAGACCATTTAGTCTCTGCATTCTAAACATTCTGACATCACAACACAGCCTTCTGGCCTTTTCCCACAGGACCAATGCCCATTTCTCCCTTCTCTCTCTACAAACTTTAGCAGTGAAACACTAATGTTTTACATTTTGAGAGGTCTCCAGCAATGGTGTGCTAATTTTAGCTTCAGTCTCAAAACCAAGCCTTTTAATCACACAGTGCTTCAATATCTCCATCCCAACATTCGAAAAAGCAATTTTATTTTTGTTCAAAAACAGTGGTGAAAAGCCCATTCTTCAAATTACATATATCCTTGTGATTAAAAAAAACTCCCAAACAAATGAGAGTCCTACCAAAGCCAAAAGAAATAATGGTTTAGGAAGGACTTGATGGCTTAGAATTTGGTTAATTCTTAATCAAAAATTAAAAATAAAAAACAGTCAAGGATTAGAAATACTTTGGAAAATGAAAGAATCACAGAAGAGGAGTTCAAGTAATTGGACATGAAAAATGGGAATACAAATTAAAATACATGAAATCAGATTTTAAAAGTCTAAGGCGAAACCCTTTTTTCAAAAGTACTCTTATCCTAATTTCCCTTGTGAAATTCACTAAAAGAAATTTTATTTTAAAAATTAAAATGGGATTGAACTGCATCATTTGGGAGAAAGTGATTCTACCAAATTCTGACCAGAGATAGAGAGAATTAGGCTTTTTGTACAAAAAGAACTTGAATATTTACAGAAAATATATACTTGATTTGGTTGCATTGGAAGGATAGCTTTAATATTCAAATTACTCCTAATATTCACCTGACTGCATTGCTAATGAGATTCTAAAAGTTCAGAAAAAGCTCTATTAAAAAAAAAAATTCTTTTTATTTCAGTGTTAACAGTGTTCTCTCTTTGATTTCCTCAGAGGAATGGATTTGTCTGTTCTAAATGGATCAATATCAAGAGCAAGAACTGCCCAGGGAAATGATTATTCATATAACTCTTAAAAATTTCTAAGTGACAGAATTTCAAATGATTATAAACAACAGAAACTTAATAGACTGTTTAATAGATGATAAAGTAGGGGGAAAAAAATCAGATAGTCCTGAAAGACTTTAAATCAGTACTTTTTGGCACTAGATTTAGCAAGTTATATTTTAATGCTCACTGGAATAGATCTGCTGGATAGAAAAATTGACAATTTTAGATTACCACTTTCCAAAATAGAACTGTACTTTTAGATTATTGTCCATTTTAATGCTCTTATCAGTGCAGATTATTTTTATGCTTTTATCATACAGATGGCTCCGCAATGTCACGCAAAGGGGCCTGAACTCAATTTACTTCTCTTGATGTGTGTCCCACCCTCTTGGTCTGCTACTCCTGCCAGCTTTGAGAGGCAGATGAAGAGACACCCAGAGCTCCTTCTGCCCAAAGGAAATAGAAAAACCTCAGTCTGTAATGAGCCGGAAATGGCACTGCGGGTCCCAAGCAGGCACCCCGGATGCTCTGCTCTAAAGGATCACCACAAGGAATGTCTATGTGGCAGCCAGGGAAAGGACACGACTGAGTAATATTCCATGGAATTCTACCTGTGTCTGATTCACTCCGACACAGTTGCAACTGTTGGTGCTCTATCCAACAGAAAACATCCCTTGAGGCTATGCCAAAATTAAAAATAAATCTGTTATATGGCCAGAATAGACACACAGTACATTTTTACTGTGTTTTGTCACAGGGAGAACTTGGGTGCAGCACTACTTCAATATGCAGCACTTGGTCAAGTATGTCAGAAAATGCTGCATTTCAACACGCACTTTTATTTCAAATGGTTTGAAGCAACTGAACGAGACTGAAAAAATTCTACTGCTGATACCTGTATGAAGATGTTGATAAATATTTCATAGGTTGGCAGGTTTACTTTCATTGCCAGTGATGGCTGCTGCATAAAAAAGGAAGAAAGTGTAGCCAGTCCTCTCCAAACTAAAGGGCAAGCTCAAGGCATTGAGACACTGAAGAAATAACTCCATAGCCACTGATTGAGCAAACCTGAATGTCAAAATCCCTTAAAATAACGAACACAACCACTCCCCCCCCTCTTCCTTCTACACATTCTTTGCAGAGCACTGTACCCCAAACAACAGAAAAACAGACCAGCCTCAGTCCTGGGAGAAAAGCAGTACCCATATTTTATATTCAAAGAGAATGCTTCATAAGTTTGTCCACGAAATACTGCCAAAAGTAAATTTCCATGCATAATTTGTCATTAATTGGACCTACTCCCTATACACTGTGCACATTTACACAGGTTTTCTTCGGTATTTCCTTGTTTTCTGCAAGATAAAACCTACTGTGAGCGCACCCCTTGTCTCACACTGGAACCTCGGCCATGTAAGGAGCCTTCTTTCCAAACACAAGGTCCAGGAAACCTGTCAATCAGACAACCTAAGATTTGTGCTATTACTTCTTCCACATCTGGAGAAAGAGATAGAGACACTGTGAAGCCTTCTGGAAACACCAGGGCTGTAAGCAGAGTGATTATTGTGACTTGTGTCGTTATGGTCCCCAAGAACAGGAACAGTGGACACTACACTGATAGATGCTCTACAGACAAAAACAGTTGCTGCTGTTCATTTGCCATGCAAAATTAAATTCAACTCAATTCATTGACTAATAAAAGTCCACCTAGAAAAAAATCAAAATACAAATTGTTTAAAGAACAGTCATAAAAAGTGACTGAGGCCACTTCACCTGCCCCCCACCTCCCAAAAAAAAGTGAGAAATAATTCATTTTCCATTTAAAACAAGATGTAGGATGAACAACTTCAGAAAATAACTAAAATGCTACATTCACCCCACCTCCTACAGCTGCAGTAGCACAAGTACTTTGGTAATAGGTTCAATCTACATGACAGTATTCACTTTTTAGGCCATTATTCACTTTCTGCATGTACAGAAAGAAAATGCACTTAACCCAAGCATTAAGATTTTTTTTCTAGGCTCAAAGGAAGGATAATTTACTTCCTACTTACTATCTATTTTTAAAAAGAGAAATATTCAGTATCGGCACAAATCTTTCCTAAGTTTCCCAGCACTTTTCTCTCATGTGGAACTGCTAAAGTTCAGGCTTCATCTCAATTAAAGGGAGATGCAGGAGACTAAAAGCTAGCCATTAAAAGAAAGAGAATGAAACAGACAAAAAAAAAAAATATTTATTCCAAAAGGGGAGGCAATGAGCCAAATTTATCACTCCTGTGAGGCGAGAGCCATAGAAAGCACTGCCTCCTTTCTCGACACTTGATTCGAAGGCAGCTGTGCCACAGCCTGGCTCTGCCTATCTGCAGTAACCTGGCAGCCCTGTCAGGTCATCATTAGGCCTACAAATTTCCGTCATCTGCCTCCTCTGATTTTCTTAATTAGGTCTGAGAACATGACCTTTCCTACAGATGGCCATATTTAGCAACCAAGAGATGAGATAACGTTATGTGCACAGGTCAAAATCAATATCTAAGCCCTCTGGATACTGCTGTGGTTTTCAGCACTGAAGAAAACAGATCTCTAGACTCCTGAAGCTTATTTTAGTCAGACATCTGTGAGCTTGGTTAGAACTGGGGGAGAAACAGCAATAATTCATGTATAAGAGCACAGGGTGTGGGAAGAGATGGGAAGGCCGATTTTTCCTTTGTAAAACTATGTGCACGCTTGCTTTACATGCATACATGCACACTCTAAAAAACAACAAAACCAGGAAACAAACTCTGTTTGCTCTTTACTTTGAGAGGAAGAACGAGAATAAAGATTACACATAAGTAATCTAAAGAAATCCCACTTTCTGCAGCGGGAAATAAAAAATTAACCCCGACAGACAACAATCTGCTTCCCAATGCTTCTGACTCAAAGCAACAGCCAGTTCCAGAAGCTTTTACTAATCTCAAAGAGGAAAAACACCCAAATAAGATTTACTGTTACTGGCATCTAATACCTCTCCATCTTTCCAATTCTAATCCCATCCCTAACATGAAATAGACTACAGAGCAACCACTTAGCTACTCAAACAAATACCCTTTGTCATCTCATCTGACTCTCTGCCTCGGATCGATACAAGGGTGCTGAATGGGGGGAAAAGAGGAGAGTAACTGATCCCTGTATCTGGAACATGCTTCCCTTTACAGGCAGTGTAAGTCTCACTCTAACAGTAGCTTTTTGAAATAATTCAGAATCTAATATATTCAGTTAGCTCTCCTTCTTGGACAAAGGCTATCACCATACATTATCGCTGAAAATGTAATTCAGCATTTTAATTCATTTAGCCTGATACAGATTGAATAGCTTATGTAGACTACTATTCTCTCTTTAACAGAATGATAAATCATGTCAGGCCTTGCAAAGCTATGAAGAAGTAGCCCTGAAATCCAATAACACCCTTACTTATCTGTGACTTAGCAGAAAGACTAATCTGAACGTTCGGAGTGCAGAAGAAGAGGAGTCAATTGGCATCTTAAAGCCTCAGCAGAACCTACAGAGTAGGTCAACACCAGGCAGGGACACGGCAACACATCCTGCTCTGGAATTCTCCTTCGGGAGGGGCTGTCCATCAGCAGACAGAGCAGATGTCTCTGAGCCACCGAGGTGCCTGAGCTTGGGTAAGACCAGGGAAGGTAGCAGAATTAAAATAAACTCAACACCTGATGCAGGCTTACAGCATAAGAGAGAATTTAACCCTGAATGTCTTCCAGGGCATAAGAGCTCTGCAGTGCCTGTATACAGCATCAACACAATTTGGAAAACTGAGGATTTAGGGGGGAAAGACAGCCTGCCCCTTCATAGGGCAGCATAAAAAAGGCATGTGATGGGTAGCATGGAGGTCGTGTTTTTAAGGAAGGAAGATAGAAAAATTCATATTTGATTGGAAAAAAAAATGGGGGGGTGAGGAGATGTGGCACAAAGCAGACAGAGGAGAGAGACACCCTCACTCGAATCCCCAAGAGACTGAGCAGCAAGTGCTTCTTTTGCCTACCTGGCTGTGCACTGTACCCCAGGAATCTGCTTTACACCATTTGCGTTTCCCCAAAATACTCCTTCCACCTACCTGTCTGCTAAGGAGTAATTCCTGCCTGGCAGAGCCCCCTGGGGCCATGCTGCAGAACAGAGGCACTCACAGAAGTCAGACACGCAGCCCTCCTCCTACGCCACTACTTTTCCTTTCCATTGCACTCCCCTTCTTCCACAGTTCAAGGCCCCCAAGCTCCTTCTGAAGCTCCAAACACCACCTAGGAGCCACACCAAGAACCTTCCTAGCCATGCTCCGAGGGTTTCTGGCAGGTTACGGCCCCCAGCACACACCTCCCATGGGCTTTGTCCTGTTTCTCAGGGGCTTCTCACACAGGGACACCCAACCAAGTAGACCTCCTTCATCATCACACCCCCAATCCAAGGTGCCTCTTCCAGACCTCCCCCTGCCCCACCCGGGCACAATAATCCCACTGCTTGATCCTTCCCCAGAAGCCCCAGTAGGTGTCACCCAGTCCACAGGGTCTCACCAATCCCTCCTCATCTACTTTCATCTCATCCAAGAACCTCAATTTGCCAACATTTCCTCTCCGCCTGGATCACACTCCGTGATACGCAGCTGGGGTTTTTTTTTTGTTAAAGATATTACATAAAAAGTAGGTTATGACTACTTTAAAATTTCAATTAGCCATAGCAAATTATTCTTTCATTACTATATTTAGCAATAGACTCACATGCAAAATACAGAACTGCCTCATCGGACAGATTCAAATAAGAGTGGCGAACTAGTGTTTCAAACAGATTTCATATTACTCAGCTGTTTGCAGTTTAAAAATACTTTAAAAAATTATATTTTCCAGTTTGCAAAATTCATCTAACCCAAAATCTTTCTTTATAGGTCCCTGTTTATTCCATAAAACTGTAAATGTGATAATTTATTCCCTTGCCCCTTATTGCATGCAATGGGAAAAAAAAGGAGACGTTGCATGCTTTCCAGTGTGGCTACTTCAGTAATTCCTAGATAGCTAATTTGTATTAGCATGAGAGATTATTCCACTAACAAGGTTTAAATTAATCTATTGCAAAAGTACTGCCTCAGAGAGTTGCCAACAATTTGACCAGCAACACATTCATTTTTTCCTCTCTCGACTCACTGTTTACTTTCCAGCTACACCACACTCACTTAGCACTAATTATCTTAATTTACTTCCATTATTCCTGTATTGTATTTTTTTTCTGGAACTTTTTTTATCTTCATAAATTTTGGCCTTTCAAAGCTGTACATCTTCTTTGCCTGCACGCTCGCTTCTCTCCTATTCGTTCACTTAAGTGAGCACTAGATCATTTATATCGAATACATCTTTCCTGATGATCTTTTACTATGCATTTATTTCTCTTCTACCTCTACTAATGGAGTGATATATGGTTCTCAATTTGGCATCAGCCAACAATTGATCACAGCGCTCTGCTCAAACACATATAGCAATTACTACCACAAACTCCCCTCTTTTAGAGATTTATATGGTGGTGACATGACTGGATTCCACTCCTACCGTGAGATTTCACAACAGCATCACATGTAATAAGTCAAATTTTTTCCAATATAAATTGTATCTTATGGCATTATGGACGAAAACCACAGTATAAAATTGCTCAAGCTGACACTGCAAAAATATGCTTTGGAATTCAAAGTCTTAAATTGCACTGTTCTTGGCAAAAATTGTGGAATTTTCTTTAAGCCTGGTTTTTGTTAAATTTACTGATTGATGTCTGAACACAAAAAGATAACATTATCCCCCAAAGTAGGTGGTATTTCCTTAAGTGAGGAATAATACTAATTACTGTAAAGAATTACTGACAAATGCTATTTTTATCATTCGAATTTGAAAGAGACTAATACCACATGTTTTGAGGGCTGTTTAAATTTTAGACCAATATTTTTTTTTCTTACTCAGACTAAATTACAGCATGATGTATCCTCTTAACAATAGGAAGTTCAAGCCTAGCATTAAGTTGATTCATCAATCAGTGGTATTTTTTCTTCTGTTGAAATTCTACGGCAGGTCAAGAAAATAATTAGTATTTAACTGTATGATTTGCTTCCCGTATATAAAAGCCAGGAGAAACATCCATAACTTTACTTTCATTTGGGTAACAACAGAAATTTCTCTACAGCTATTCATTTCTTCATTTGTTGAATTCTGCTCATGTCTGAATATGAAATGCTGTACTGTCTCTTTGAGCACAGCACTTGAGATCAGTCTCTTATTTAATTATATGGCCTTGAACAAAGACATTAATGTTTTTTCTTTCCTCTTCCATCCGTAGAATGTGGCTATTCATACTTAAGTGCCTCTTGAATTAATTGTAGTTATTAATAGTTGTATTGATTAATAGTTAATGAATTCAAATTATTTTTGTGGACAAAAATATTCTCAACCATGTGGAGAGGAAACTGGAATTTCAATTATATTGAAAAATGTGAATTGAAAATATACTAATGTTCCAAACTGCAACAAACCCAAAGAATTTTGAAATTGTCTGAAAACCGCAGAAGTCGCACTCAATTTTGTTTCAAGAAAATATTTTCTGTTATATCTTATAATGGAATAATGAAGTAAATTGCAAAACAAAAAGTTACTTCAAAATAGAAAAAAAAAAATCCAATACCAGAATTTTTTCAATTGAGTATCTGCTTGCCAAAAATATTGATCAACTCTAGTTTCATCTATTAAAATTAGTGGATCATTTTAAGGATGACAAAAATGGTTTCACCATTAATCTAGAGCTAAGTGATGGGCCAGTCCCAAAACTGCCCAGAGCAAAAAAAAAACCCATTACCCTATTTTACTGTTTTTTACTTCTTCAGTGCTGCAGGTCCTGTGTCCCTTGCAAATCAATTAGTCTCCATCACAGTAATTACAGCATTCTTAAAAACAAATTGACTTGTCAAGTTAGTTCCTCCATGACATTCTTAGCATCTTCAGTGCCTTTTTTTTTTTAACAGAGAATGACAGCAGACAGCAAAATAAGCAAGCTTCCACCTGCCCCTGTCCCCCTTCGTCATGGGGACTGCAACGAAGCCAGGATTCTATTTCCTCCTGTTTAAAATCTTGTAAGGAAAACATCAGGCCAGGAAAACAGCAATTCATATTCTTCATCTCATTTTATCACCACTGTTGATGCTGGGCATCATTTAATCTCTGGCAATTTTTTAAAGAAAATTCACATTAGGACTTAAAAAAAAAAAAAAATCCCTGCAGCAGCCACGGCCACCTACTGACTCCAGTGCCATGGCTCCAAGGGAATTCCCTCTAGCAAAATTAAAGTGACACACAGATAACAGTTCGGTTTGGTTACTTGCATGTTGAGCAGGGCAGCCTTGCACCTGACTTAATCCAGCTGCGAAGTTGTAGGGTGTATAATCCAGGGCAAGAGAGAGGTAAAATTTAAACTAGCGAGAAAGGAAGGGAGTTGACCCACAAGGGAATGCTCTACACAACAGAAAAAAAGATACAAAGCAAAGATTTCTACTTTCAAGATTCCCTGAATGTGGCTTTTATATTTTTCTTCTTTAATAAAAGGTTATCTTTCTCTCTACAGGCAGTTCTTGAAACAGTGATCAGCATATACTGCCCCAAACCCCCTCCTGGTACGTGCTGTGCTATCCTGCTGGCATTGCTGGCAAAACCCCTCAGGTCCCACAACCCAGCCTATGAGCCTTTAATAGAAGCATGGCAATTTACACCAGTGGCAACTCTGCTCTAATGATTCCACAATGATTTACACCAGCCAAATGTCAGAACCCACGATGGGAAATGGAGATGAACAGTCTTGAAAGGACAGCATCAAGAAAAATCTTGATTTTTTTTTTTCCTTTGGCACAACAGTAGAATAACTAAAACTAACACTGTTATACTGATTAAGGAGACTGTTGAAGAGCCATGGGAAAACTGAAGTACCAATCAGCTTCTCATTGCTACAAGGCAACACTGAGACAGAGAACCTGGAGAAATTCAAACTCACACAAGAATGTCTCTGCAGAGTTGCTACCATGAGTGCAAAACCATCTGTGCTCAGTTCGAGGGCTGTCACAGCCACTGGTACAGACATTTTCCTCAGGGATGTTCTCTAGGTCACATCACCAGTCTAAAGTTAAGAAGTGCTCCTTCAGCAAAATCTTCACCAGGTTGCTTCTATCTGCCATAGGTGAGAAAAGCTTCCTTCCTGGTTTGGTTTCGGGGGGTTTTTTTTGTCTCTTGCTTCGTTTATTTTTAAATTTCATTTATTATTTTTACTCTTTCTGTCTAAATGTCAGAAACTGACATATGGCCACTCCTTCCGTCGCTCTATCAGTGTCACGGCTAAGTAATATGTGAAAGCCCTGCAGAATAATCTGCAGTCTGGGTCTTTCATATGACAAACAAATACCTAAGGACGGGTCTCATAAGGCTTTTTTGCTTGAGTTAATTTGTGTTATTTCAGTCTGTAGCTTGATATGAAATGAAAACTTCTCTAGGGAATTAAATATCAAATAACATCTCATTTCTTTCCCTGCATTTAATAGCTTGCCTACCTGTCCCCAAGTCATTGAGAAAACCACTTTAAATTTTATACAAAATAGTGTGATTTTTAAAAAGTAATGGGGTTTGGTTTTGCCTATATTTCACTTGGCACAGTTTTCTTTTGATAGCTAGGCTGTCCTTTGTAACACGGGCATATTTTAAAGGAAGTCATAACATTTAAATTTTACAGGCTAAAATTTAAATACTAAGCCCTGATGAGGTAGGTATCCAAATCTCTCTCCTTCTCTGGAGATATTCAAACCCACCTGGATGCGATCCTGTGCAGTTTGCTCTGGGTGAATCTGCTTTAGCAGCTGGGTTGGACTAGATCATCTCCAGAGATCCCTTCCGAGCCCAGCCGGCCTGTGGTTCTGTGGTTCTGTGATTCTGCATCTTACAACTTTAGCATGTGTCACAGATAAACTCAGACACGGAATTAGTTGATGATTTTATAATGTGTAACCAGAAAGCAGACTGCTGGAATCCTCTTTAAGATTTGATGAACAAATCATTAACTCTCTGAACTATTTAGGCATGGAACTTTATTGTATTTACCTTGGGAATATTTCCTTAGCAGACTGATCCAAATGAACAAGCAGTTAAAAAACACTAGATTTCTGGGTTTAAGTGCCTAAAATGTTAGTTCTTTTGCTGGATTGTGATCTATTCCCAGAGAAATGAAGAACTAAGGAGGAGTCTAGATTTCCAGACTTCTCCCTACCCTTTCATTTCATTATGAAATTACCAAACAAGCGTCTTCCATTGCTTCACCTTCCTCTAAAACAACTGCTGCCTAACAATGCTGCACAGATCACCAGGTATCCACAGAGTGCTTTCTGGTGCAATTCAGTGAGTCACTGCCTGCCTCTTTGCCACCTGCTATAGCGTACTAGAAGCAGCTGAGGAAAGTGTATTTTACTTCCCAGTTGTTCCTGTGAAGAATTGGCATTAGCAGAACTACCCTGTTCGGTCATCAGTGAAAGCAAGCACAGCCTGCCCCGAGAAACTGCCCTGACACACAGTTCAAACTATTCCTGCTAAAGTCAAACGGAGCAGTTTTCCTCAGCGCTGTACAGAGGTGCTGCTGTCTGCCTCTACCTGCACTCCTGAACTCTGAGGCTGCAGAAAGAAGGAAAATAAACACAGACTTTTAACACCAGAAACTAGAGCAGCAATTAAAGAATGAGCCCTCTGGCTAGGACTCATAAGCAAACTTCTATGCATGCCGTGGGTGGCTACCAGAGACATACGTACGGTAATTTAATAAATTTAAAAACATAAATTACCTTCTTCTCTCCCGCGCCTCCCCCCAACCATTGAGCCATAATTAATGGGTGGAAGTGAAACTGGTGTACTGACCTCATCCACATTCTCAAACGCGTTGATGACATCATAGGGCAGGCAGGAGAGCAGGTCGATCACAAACCAGGTCTTCAAGTAATTCATGCGAATCAGCTTGGGGTCTGAGATCACCTCTCCCGCCGGCCCCACAAAGGTGGTATGGAAATTAAGCACGATGTCGACCAGAAAAATGACATCTACAATGCTGTCGACTACTAGCCATGCCACGTTGTTCTGTTTGGTTTTAAAGGAGACATTGTAAGGGACCAAAATAGCAGTGTAGAAGGTTAAAATCAAGATGATCCAGTCCCAGGTAGTCTTGAATACGCAATAATGCAAAATTATATGCGGTGGAGTCTTTGGTGCCTCTTGTTTGTACTGTGGGAGGATTTCAGAACCCAGCTGTAATACCTGTAGTCAGAGAGATTTCAGAGGAAAAAGAAAACACGCTTAATGTTTTCATGGTATTTTTCAAGCTCAGTACAACAGTTCATAGAAACACATGTCCATTAACTCCTTTTATCACCACCAAATGGTAAGCAAGCCAAGAAAAGTATTCTGTTACACAAATCAGCATCAAACTAAGAACAGTTGTTTCTTTTAATGCCAGTAATTATTTTTTGATGCTTAGTCGAACGTGTGGTGTGTCCAGGATACACAGAGAAGAGGTAACTCCTTCAGCTATCTAGACAGACAAGACAGAAAAATGATGGGCAAGAATAGGCAGGAAGGCAGGTGCAAAACCAGGAGCAATACACAACTGAGTTCCAGTCCAGCAGCAGAACCACTGGCCCACGTTTATTTTCAACACTGGCTATTTAACTCCTCACTGTACCATGTCTGAAACAGTCTCATACTACAATCTGTCATGAATGCACAGGCCTTTCTTCCTCTTCTCTGGGCTGTGCAGGTCCAAAGGCCACGGATATCTATCATTAGCCTCAATAAACTCATTTTGGACTTCAACTTTTCATTCAGAGAAGTTCATAGAATCATAGGTGTAGAATCATAGAAAGACAGAATCATTAGGTTGGAAAAGACCCCTAAGATTTTTGAGTCCCAGCCACTACTGTGATCTCCAATAAACCACGTCCCCAGGTGCCACATCCACATGCCTTTTGAACACTTCTAGGTACAGTGATACCACCTTTTCCTGGGAAATCTGTTCCAATGCTTGGCAGCCCTTTCAGTGAAGAAATTTTTCCTAATATCTAATCTAAACCTCCCCTGGTGCAGCTTGAGGCCATTTCCTCTGGTCCTGTCATTTGTTGCCTGGAAGAAGAGACCGATCTCCCCCTCCTACACCCTCCCTTCAGGCGGTTGTAGAGAGTGAATGGCCCCCCCGAGCCTCTTTTTCTCCAGGCTAAACAACCCCAGCTCCCTCGGCTGCTCCTCATCAAGCTTGTTCTCTAAGCCCTTCACCACCTTCATTGCCCTTCTCCGGACACGCTCCAACGCCTCAATGTCCCTCTTGTCGTGGGGGGCTCCGAACTGAACGCAGGATTTGAGGGGACCTGCCGAGGCACGCTGTTGAGTTACACTGCAGTCAGGTCTGAATTCAGAAAAGCACTACTGCACAAGATGATCTGCCAGCATGTGCTTTAAACCCCGGACCTCAAGCTGAGCACATGCTGACACTGAGCGCTGTTTTGCATAACTGCAGTCTCAATCAACGCTGCCCATTTTAATGTCTGCTCTCTCTCCAGTTCTGCCCACTGCTGTGAAAACAGTATTGTCATGTGTTTAACTCTTGGGAACTCAAGTTTCTTTCACATACCTATGAATAAGAACGCCTTTGTTTATATGTATGGATACGCATGAGGGCGAAATCAACATCAAGAACCCGTGTCCAAATAAAGAGAAGTTAACTTTTAAAATTAATTTTACTCTGGATGAGTTATGAATGAAAACTGAAAGGAAGACAGAGGCTTGCTCGAGTGAAATGTGTTTGGTAATGCCAAACTCACAGAACCTGTGAGAAGTACTTAGGAGCATGGTTCCTTTCTCACATTTATTTACACATAGTTCAGAGCAATAGGAAGCAGAGAAGGAAATTAAATGGCCGTTTTTCTCAGGGAAAAGATAAGACAACACAGCTAGAATAGAAGGATGCCTTCTTTTCATGCTCCTTATCTCAGCTTTTTTAATGTCAGTCATTTAGACATGGATTTTATCTGCAGGCTTTTCTGAGTGCCTTTTTTTTTTTTTTTGGTGGACTGGTGAGATTTTTTCCAACAGTTTCAGCCAAAGGGGACAAAAGAAAACAATCAGCTACAAAAGTTCTACTAGGACAAAACAGTCTCAGATGAAGCTCCCTGCTGCTTTGAACCTCACATAATCATTTACTCGTGTACACAACAGGGGTCAGACACTGTCAGATCACAGTTCCTAGCACATGTGTAAAAGAGAATGGGAATTGCAAGCCTGCTGACTTTGAGCCCAGTATGTTCTCCTGAAGACAATTAACACGGCCTGCTCTGACAGACCTGCCTGTTACCACAGAGGAATTAAGAGTTTGAAAAAATTTTGATTTAAAAAAAACCAAGAGGACTCAGTATTTTTGTTCCACTGAGTTTCTAGAATGACAGCAAAGAGGAGAAAGGAACATTTCCCCTGCAGACTCAGCTAGGACTCAGACACGTTCACTGCAGTATTACGTAGTCTGTCATTCCTGACCCTGATTCATGTAGGTTCTCCATTCTACCAAAGAAAAAGGAATTTTAAAATGTTGTCTTGTGGTGAGAGGAGCTGGAAGCAGCACAAGGCACACGCAGTCTCTCTTCTCTGCAGGATGCACTGGCCAGCCCATGCTGTCCCCAGAAGTCACTGGTAGTGACTGGAAGAGGCATAGGTTGTGTGTTGAGTCCGTGTGTGTACTCAGAGCATCGTTCCCTGCAAGGCTTGCTTGCGGTCTCTGTGACAGATGTTGGGATGTCTTTTCTCAACAAAAGCTCTAGCCCAAACCAATATTGCAAATATCTCCTGCCCTCCCTTCTGCACATTGCAGCTGCACCTGAATCACTTGGAAAGCAACGGGTTACCACTGGCTTTTATGAGGCTCTGCATGAGCAGCAGCTCTAACATAGGATCCTAAGCCTGAAATATGCTTCACTGGGCAAGGAGAGTCCTCTGCAATACTCATTCACTGGAACAATTGATCAGCAAACCAAGCACCTCTATCACATAGTAATATTTTTCAGTCATTTGGCTGGATTTCAGTTCTAATGCTGAGATTTTACTGGTGTGGGGAGATGGTATCACCCTTCAAATGCAGCAGGAAAGCATAATTGCTTCTTCTGCAATCACAGGCTTACTTTTTTAGCCCTCGGTATTAAATGAATAAGTCCAATATTTTGCCAACTAATCTAATTAGCACAGGAACCTCAACCATGAAAAACTGGGAAAAAAATAATTTCTTAGTTCTTTTCAGATTGGTTCTTATCGATACATACATAAGTTCTAGACTGAGAATTGTATTATGCACTCCATTTTGGTCACTGCTGCACTCTTTGTACTCCAAGAACTTGTGGAAATTTTGCATCAACAACACTAAATTTAATGGAAAATATACTAATGTATACATCCATACCCAAAGAGGGAAAAAAGCAAGAACAATCTCTGTTTGGCAATAAAGAAGGGACTAAATTATGGTGTCCATTATTTTGCTGTAAACAGAAAAAATCATTAAAATAAAGCCAGTGGAACTGCAGAAACGGACCTGAACTGAAAGCAGAAAAAACAGACTTCTAGTTCCAACTTGTTAAGAAAATAAACTGCTGCTTCAGTGTTTTAAAATGTCATCACCAAATACGAAGCACTCTCTCCTTGCCTGTTTGAGATTCAAGAGCTACAGCACAGGAAAATAAAAGGATTGATGATTGATTGATCTCCTTCCCTTTCTGTTTAGAAAGTAAACCTACTCTAAACCATCTGAATGGCTAGGGACCTTATTAATAAGTCTTTTGAACTTCTGTTACCTCCCCTGGAGTCTCTGGTGAAGCTCTACCAATGGTTCTTTAAAGAGACCAGGGGCCATGGCTTTAGTTGGTCTCCAGCAGAAGGATGTGTACCAGCACTGTGGGCATGAGTCTTGAATGGAGGGGCAGGAGACAGGCATCAAGGAATGCCATAGGGATTCCAATCACTCACCAGGTGGGGAAAGCCACCTGCAGCAAGCCTGAGGTGCCTCCAGTCCTCTTTTTGGGGTGGGGTGGAGGTGACAAGTTCTAGCCTGGGCTCCCTCTCACTACATCACTAACACGGACCTTTGCAAAACCTCTCCATCTTGCTGGCACTGCTGGAGATGATTTCACAGCTGGAGGTGAAAGAAGGGCCCTGCCCCAGCTCACACTGTCTCTCTCAGGAAAGGCAACTTGCTTTGCACACTGGCAAAAGTCTCACAGTGCCTGGCACTGCCAGCCAAGAACTTTCAAAGGCGCCAAATTCTTCATTTCACTGAAGGAGGAGAAACACATCTGCAACAAATCTTAGTAATTTCAGAGAGAAATCATGTGCCTTTACCATAAAGCACCACGAAAGAGCTCAGTCCTGCACACAAACGGTGGAAGGAGGCCCACAGAACTTGGTGCTAAAGATCAAAGTTTTGTCAGGTCATTGCACCTGGAAGTTACAAGAGCCCCTTTCTCCACTTCTTACACCAAGGGCCACACCGAGTCTGTTTCTTCACCATCCTTCCAGACACACACACACCACCCCTGGGCCATCTGGAGATGAAGAGCTGGAAACCCCTCTCTCTCTGCACCATACAGCAAACCCAGGTCCATGCAAAGTACCCTCTGCCCTACTCCAAGGCACTCTGGCTGCCCTCCAGCCTCCAGGGAGAGTAGTGCCAACCTGAGACAGGTTCGCTGAAGTAGTCAGGTGTGGTTACCCACCCACATGAACTAACTGCATTCAAACTGCTTGTAAAGGTTTGTTTCCTGGAGAGGAAAATAAACAAACCCCAAGAGATGAATATAAAAGTAATCACGAAGAAAATGTATACAACTGTATAAACCAATGTGCTGTGCTTCCATTCGTGTGCACTGGACAATTTGATTACTACAATTTTCTAAATAATTGAAACAGCTCTGGGTTTGGAAGATTTTTCACTGTTACATGGTTTTATCATAGTAAAAGAAATATTTATTTCAGAAACTTATTAATGAAAGTATTATTTCAGTTAGTTATGATTCATCAGACAATGCAGCTGTATTGTCTGCATTTATTATTTGTGGTAATGATGCATGATGCTTTAATAGCTCTCTAAAGCTGGAGAATTTTATTCCAAGAGCAGAAATGCCAAATTTCATCATGGGTTTTACAAGGCTGTGTTCTTTTATAAAAACAGCAAATTTTTTTTAAAATTTTTTTTTCTTCACAATATAGTGAATATATCCCAAGTCAGGAGTCATAAATTGCATCGCAAGTGGTTACAATGACTTAGTTATTTTTAAGTCTGCATGACTGGGAGGCAAAAAAAAAGGCAACACACAAACACTCACTCATTTCCAGCTTAATCTTTCCTTTTCATGTTTTCAATTGCACCTATTTGCTGTCTCTCACTCTCCCTTGCTTTTGTTTTCACAAGCATCCACACAAATTACTCCCAAGCTAAGGGCTAGGTGCTAAGCCTCAATATTTTGATTGGCAGTTTTAATGGCAGTTATAAGTTCCTGGTAAACAATGTTAAAAAAAATGGCAGAAATCCCATTCTTAAGCAGTGCTGCTAAGCACCATTACAATTTTTCTGCTTTTATTTCTCATAACTATTATATTTTTTTTAGTTTTGACACAATGTTGTTTGCCCAGAACTGCCTGGCAAAGGCACACCATCCCCACAATCAGCTCCTTCGCGATAAGGCAACAGAAATGCATCAGTTACTTTACAAACTCCTATTGCAAAATGTTGTCTCAGAGTTACCTAACACCCTTGTGCTAATTGCATAATTAATTTGAGTAGTTTTCATATGACTGCTATTAGAGAAGTCAGGCTAAAAAAAAAAAAAATCTATGCCTACTGGCAAAAGTCAGAGACTGAAGCTTCACAGACACTGCTTGTATTATCCACGGCCTGTTAGTCTGTCACTAACACCTTTCTTAAACTGTTTCATAAACAACAAAAAATCGTAAGCTGTTGTGGCAGGCTCCAACACCTTGCCCTACTCAGGTGCTAGGATGCAACAGCCTCCTGAGACATTCAAAAATATAAGTGATAAATAACTAAGAGCAACAGAAATAACACCGCAATAAATGTGGAGCCTTCTCACGCAAACAAGATTGATGTGAAGTGTCAGAGTGAGTAGCAAAAGAAAAAGGATGAATTTTAAAATTTCGAATAGGCTACTGCAGGGATGAAGAAAAAAAAAACAGAGAAAAGATTTGAAAATACAACAGGGAACAGTTATAGATCCCATATTCAATACCATCAAGAAACCTTTGCAGAATAAGGAGCCTGGCACCCCATATGTCTTCAAATAAAGAAAAGTGGTCTTGTCTGTATGAATATCTGCGCTCTTCTTTTCTCTAGTGTAGTTCTTATTGACTTAAATGGAATTACAGCAGAAATAAAAGCTACCTAACATCACAGCTGGGGCTAATGTTCTTTGTAAAATTATGACTGCAATATTCAGTCAGCAATTAAAGAAACTCATTTCAGACATGTAAACTATACACTTGCCCTCTATTATTTGTCATGAATCAATTGGCTGTGCCAGTAAGAACACTTGCAAAGACTTGTTGAGCACATGGACTTGCAAAAAGTTTTGGTAACGTTTAGTCACCGAGGTCCAGACTGAGGTTCACTGAGCCAAACAGAATAACCTCAGACCCTTTGCCTTGTGTTCTGCTGGCTACATTTTAGCATTAACTAAAATTCAAGGGTAGAGATCTAAAGAGAAGAAAGGATTATCCCATACGAAGCCTTGAGTAGGATTAGGAGGAAAACTATTCCGAATTCCAGGACACTAAAGCAACCTCAGGGTGGACACGTGCTAATCCCATGGTGTTCCTGCAGTATGGTGTCCATGTGAATGTCTGTCCCTCCCCGGTGCTAGTACGATCCGTGTTATTTCTGTACTGCCAACAGAAATTGGTTTCCCCTTCTTGAGCACTTCTGTATTAAATACTGAATAGGCAAGATCCTATCTGCAGGAATTTTGTCATTATGCATGATAACAAGACAGGCCTGAGCAGCAGATTTTTAGTTTGCAGAGAAACTAAACAAAACTAACAGAGTGTAATATAACTGCCTGTATGGAGACCTCATGGAACCCATCAATGCCCTACACCTCCAGCTGCACAGGAAGACCAAGAATTACTGACAAGTCGCAGCTGCTGCCATGGCATTCACAGCCATGTGACACAGGACTGCCATGTTATGTTGGCTGTGCTGTCATTAACACCACATCAAGCCTCTCCCCAAGCTGTTTTTACACCAGGGAGACCCTGCTACCGGCCCAGGAGACAGCTACAGGAAACTTGGGACAGTCTCTCCCCCTCGTGGTGAAAGCCCTCAAACCCTAAGTGCTTCAAGGAGCCTTCTCTGCCTGGAGCTTATCTCAAAACTTTGAGAGGCTACTTAAATCACAAGGTTTCATTTTCCTAATCTGTCTGCAGTGTTGCTTGTGGCATCTTACAACTGTTCTGTTCATAAAACCAGTAACTCATACATATGTTTTAACCAGTTGGTAATGCAGGGTTGGGATCCCACCGAAAAGTAACCAGACTTAAATTAATTCAGAGAATAACCATGTCATGGATTCTCCAGAATTTCCTTGCGTACTAGACTGAATTTGTCTCACCTCAATTTTACATAAGTAAGCAGTCCAAGATCCTCCCCTTATTAAGATCCTCAGAAGAATGGAAGCTAAGCAAGAAAGCATTATTTTAATAACACCTTTGCAAGACTTTGCTAAGCTATGGAACACAACACAGCAATTAGGTTACATGAAGTCTTTGGGACACCTGTTTTCATTCTGCTGTCATGGGACACATTTGACAGCACATGTACCATCTTCCAAGCTTCAGATTCCCAGGGCAGGGAGGACTGACAGTTCTTGGCTCGCACACAGACAACATGCCCACAAAGGCTAAAAACATTTCTTTACAGCCTCCTGGGAAAAGAAAAAATTACCTCAGCAAGTCTTGAGTGCTTGTGAACGTTCTCTCCTTTCTGCACGCTGGGAGCAAGCTGCTGCAGCACTCCTCGGCTGCTCGTGAGGGCACGGGTCAAGCGGGCAAACTTCCCCCAACCTTGAGAAAACATGCAAGATTAGACACATTACCAAAAAAAGCTACGAGTGTACCTCATAAAACCTCTTACAACTAAAGGGGGAGAAAGAAGTTAAAACGGAGCAATCTGCTTTAATTCTGACCAGAATGGAGTATAATTTAACCAAGTACCAGATAAAAGCAAGCCAGAAAATAGGTGTCAGCGTGGTACAGTAATAAAACCCATGACTGCTGTGACTTTGTACTCAATGACTCTACAAAAGTACTGCTACATGAACTGCATATTTTGCAAGGATAAATGTCCACTATAGAATAATCTCATATTAAATCTAATGACCAGATTTGGATCTCAGAGCACTGCAGAAGACACTCCAGACTAATCAAGAGGTAAGGCTAGAGTCATGCACAATGAAAATTACAGTTGTCTGTAACAGAAGTGAATCTGGCCTCAGATGCATCAAGCATAGACCTGGAATAAGCAGAGAGATATACATAAGATAATAAAAAGCGGAGCAGAAAAGCAAAACAAAATCATTAATTTTACCCTCTCTAAACAAAAGGGGGAATATACTGATAGATTTTCTCAAACTCTAATTAAACATTTAGCAGCTTCTGGCAGAGAAGTCACATGCTGAATTTTAATTCAGAATATTTCTTACAGTGATTTCAAATACCCCTCAAAACAAAAGACCTTCAGTGACAGTCACGAGAGCTAGCTACAACTATAATCTTCATGAGCAGTACTTTGCCATAACAGAAAGTCAGGTAGAGTACACATCTGGATATTTCTGGTATACTGAAAGGAAAGTATCGGTGCATTTAATCCTGAGCTTGAAAAATGCTAGCACCACCTGGGAGCTGCTGAGCTCCTACTCCTCATCTCCTACTCCAACTAAGGATGCTCAGCACCTTGAAGATTCAGTTCATCATGAGAACCTGGTTCTGGAAAATGTTCCCTACACAGCTCTCTTGCAGACCCCTTTTAGGTACTGGAAGATGCTATAAGGTGTCCCCAGAGTCTCCTCCTCTCTATGCTGAGCACCCACAACTCTCCCAGCCTGTCTGCACAGCAGAGGTGCCCCAGCCCTGTGAGCATCTTTGTGATCCTCCTCTGAACTCGCTCAACTTCTTACGCTGGGGGACTCGGAGCTGAGTGCAGTACTCTAAGGTGGGGTCACATGAGTTTGGAGTAGAGCAGGAGAATCATCTCCCTTGACTTGCTGGCCACGCTGCTTTTGATGCATCCCAGGATGCAGTTGGCTTTATGAGCTTCAAGTGCACCTCGCCCAGTCATGTCCAGCCTCCCACCCGACGCAGGTGCAGGGCTTTGCAGGTGGCCGGCCCGACGAGGCCCGAGGGGGATGTGCTCCAGGAGGACGCAGGCAATCGCCCCTCTCCGGCCCCGGGAGGGAGCTGCTGAGGGACGGGCGGTCCGGCGCTGGCCGTGGTGCTGAAGCGGGACGAACGGGGCTCGTTCGCAAACGTCAGCCCCGGTGAGAAACAGAACAGACCACGGAGTTCCAGCTTCACCCGGGAACTCGAAACCTGCCTCCCTCACCAGACGCAAAATGTTTCTAATGCCAGATAAAACAGACAGCTCCTTTTACGAGTCCAAACTGGATTCATGGGGAGGGCATTTTCCTGGAAGATTCAAAATTTCAAAACCTGAGGACAAACTTTCAGTGTGCATTTTCTTCCAAACATTGTTCTAAGATTTGGGCTATTAGAACATAAACAGAGAGACGATGAAAAGGAAGCACCTCACTTGAGCTTTCTTGCACAAAAGCACTGCCAGACAACTCTGTGGCACGATTTGTGGCTACGAATGCAGAGCACCTTTGGGTACCTCCCCCTCTTCCCAAGAGTCATCTCCTTTTGAAAGGCACAGCTTAACCCATTCCTCTCTCCTCAGCATCCCCTGTAAGCATCTCCTGTGCCCTACGTGTTGAGCATCTCCCTTGTGGGTGCCTAAATGGCACGCACAAGAACTGTTCCCACAAACATTAGGTCTCACCCTCTACTCCAAACTCTGATCTGAAAGCAATACAACCGTTCTTGGCAAGAGGTTGTGTCACGAGGCAGTGCTTTTCAGCTTGGCTTTTTAAACCAGCGTGGATACAAACTGGGAGTACGTACCCTAATTCTCTCTACACATAGGGTACCACACGTGGGAGCCCAGCTTGGAGACACACCCACCACTGTGCCACGGCGTGCCTAAAACCAGGCACTGAATCAATGTGCAGTGTGTGTGAATTTCATCTTTAGAACAGAACACTCTCCTCCCTGTACTGCCTTTTGGGCTTTTATTTTTTGGAGGTTTTGTGAAAGAAAAAGATAAAAGTGTGGCAACTCCAACGTACAGTTAGACCTGCAGATGGTGGCATAGGAAAAAGAAAATAAAATTTAAATAGAATGCCAGTACTAAACCTTTTGAATGAGAACACCTCCAGTAATGCCTCAAAAGACAGCAGTACCTGTTGAATTTATTGCAATTTTTCCTCCAGAACCCTAAGGACAGACACAGCTGACAGCAGGTCAGATATCTATCCAACAGACACAGGACTTAAGCCATAGGACTGAACACAAACACTAAATTTTAAGGGTCATGGAGCTTTCCGAGACAAGGAACTAAGCTTCAAAATTGTGTGAGGATATATTGGTGTCAGTCCTGCCAGAACAGAGGGACCAGATGATATGGATTAGGAGTTTTCTTTCAACACAAGCAGTTGGTATATAGCCCTACATCCATTGTTTTCCTCTAGAAACAGAGAAGATATAAATTCAATTTAAAATCTAATGATCCCAGGTGGTTCTAATACAGGCATATATGTTCCTCAAACAAGATAAGCTCACATAGCAGAGAAGACAGCTTGGAATCCAGTAACCAAACACAAAGCTGGAAACCACCCCATGGCAGTGCTTGCCTGTGCCCCTGTCTTTGATTCTAACCCATTTTTATCATTGTTTGGTCTCCTTTTACATTTCTGCAGAAAATAGCGTGCGGGGACAAAGCAATGCGGCGACATTGAAACACCTCCAGCTTCAAAAGGACGGAAAGCCTTCAAGATTAACAGCACGGATTACACCACTCCCGCATTCCATGATGTTCTTTCAGTTTTCCACCACTTCTTCGCAAAGAGGTGAACAGAAATTGCTTCTGATAACACTCAAGATGATTACAAAAGCTGTCCCTTGAGATTTGTTTCATGCGGCAATATGCCATTGAAATATACTTCTGTGCTGTGGTATTTAACGCATCAAAACTTTTCTTCTTTAAAGCATGAAGTTTCATATAACAACGATCTTAAGCTGAAGAAGCCAATTTTCTGTATTTTGAAGTAAATTGATACTCAACCACAACAGCGTTTATTATTTATTTGTAGGTAGCTATTTGTTTCCTACCACTCTCCTCAATTCAATCCTGATAACTCCAGAATTCAAACATTAGGAACTGGGGCAGTTACAGAACTCTCATTACCACATTGCTGGTCCATGACTTACACAATTCCTAGAGTCAGAACAAGGAGCCATTGTCTGCTGGAGAACAAGCTTGTTTGTCCACAGGTCTACTGTTCTGTGTAAATATGAATAAATCAAAATTCCAGCAGTTCTTGCCTCCACTCAAGCCACCTTTGTGTTCCCGCACGTGAAAGATCCTTGCTTACATCCATCAGGCTTCTCTGCAGTGCTCCTTCTCTTTGAAACCTCCTGACTAAAACTATTATTTTTCCATCTGGACTGGGAAAGCATACCAAAGTTTTTTAATATGCTCACTACTTCCCTTTCATTTGTTTCCTTTTTTTAAGAAAACATTTCATGCAGATGAAAGCAGAGTATATCTTCATCAAAGTATTTCAAACACTGGCTCCGTTCATATAAATACATCTTTAAAAACAGAACCAAAAATCAGACAGCAACCAAAAAAACCCCAAAAAGCAGAAACAAAAAGGAAAAAAAAAGGAAACGTGAATTTTTCCCTGAATTAAGATGAAGGAGACAAACAACATATTTTTTGTGTCTGTACTCCTGCTTGTTATGCAAAGGACAGCTTAGCTGCAAAATTAAATAAAGCATATTCTGCAGAGGAGATGGCAACTGATGATTGCTACAAGGCACAGAAGGCTGCAATATCTTGGAGGATAACAACCCTTCCCTATTTGTGATGCTGAATTTGACCACCTCTTTGTATAAAAACAAAGTACCAAAAGCAAAAATCAGGATCCAAAGCATCATTTCCAAACTCTTACGAGACAGCATAGATGCTTCTGAATATGTTCACATTGTATTCATACATTCAAAACCTGTTCAGGCAAACTTCTTCCGAGCTACCCAGAGTGCAAGCACAGTTTCTGTTTGTCCCCACAAATAATTGTTTTGCATAAAGCGATGCATTCCACTTTACACACTATTCTCAAGCATCTCCTACTTGGTGTGTTAGATCTCAAACCAGGAGAGACATATACGGACAAAAATGCATTAATTCCAAATATAGCATATACTTTAAAATTCAGCTAAGAAGGTGACCTATCACTTGACAAGCCAAATTTAGCTATGTTATAGCTTGATTTTTGCCTTCTATTCAAGTAAACCTAGTTTCCTGGATTCTTTTAAAGGGGCAAGCATACGGGAGAAAGTGGAAAGAGGTTGTTTAAAAATATTATCAACATCACTGACACACTATTTTTAAGTGGTTTTATTTAGAATGCACTATTTTTAAAGCTGCTGCATTTAAAAGCAAGCTTACTTACCTTCCATGGCAGTCATAAAATAAACATCTTCTAAATTATCTGAATCAATTAACAAAGACTACGAGAAGTCTACTTTTTATGTGACTTTGGAAAGATTTTCTTGTTTCATCTATTCCAATGTCTGACATTATTAATCATTTAAAAAAAAATTACTAAACATGAAAAATGGTACTGGGGCCTTCTGAGTCACCTTCAGATAAAAGATGCCTATTCATCTTTGTGTAGCCAAACACCTGCCATTACAGCTCTACACTTTTCACTCAAGGAGCTGCATCATTTGCAGCTGAACAATCAGGCTTGAAATTGCCAGCAGGTGATAGAAAACCAAGATACACCACAGCTAAGCACGCTTAGCCTGACAGATTTGTTGCTCTTTATGTAGTACAAGAACATGATCGATTTAACGTTTTGCTCTACGTAGACATACAGGCATTGATTTTGAAAAACTCGAATATTTAATCTATAACATTCTGCAACTGTGCAAATAGCACATTTTATTAACATACATCTGCATCTACAGGCACCCTATTACATAGTAAGTTCTCATATGCATAGGAAACTGATTTCACATACAAACACAGTAAAAGAAAAGTAGTTGCTAAGCTGACTGAAGGTGAAAGAGGGAAAAAGAATTGATTTAGCAATCAGTTTTCAGTTCACGGTTTTTGTTTTTCAGATTGAGAGTTCATTTGGGTTGAGAATATGAGAAACACTACAAAGAAAATTGCTGTCTTTCAAAAGCATGCTACAAAGTTCCTGTGTAACATTGTACACAGCACAAAGAACACTCCCTCTTCAAAGCTCATGTCTGTAAAAGTAATGGTTCTTAGAAAAAGCTAGTACAATTTTACCTTTTTTAGATCTTCCAAAAATATTTTTCCACTCTGTGATTCCTAGAACCTACTACAGACAATTATCTGACACTCCATACCTGTCTTTACTTCCCCTCTCTCACAGTATACAATTGTACAATAAGATCTGGTATTAAAGACATGGACACGCATGTAAAATCTGTTTGACAAATTAGCTCTTCCAAGAAATTGCTCATCTAGCCATCAAGTGACTAATACAATATCACACACCAAAATTCCAAAGCTAGCCTACAGCAAGTCAGTTCTGGAAGAAAAATGGATAAATTAAGGATGAAAACAGAAAATGCAGTTCCATTTATATCACGCTTGATTTGTGTATAAAGTGACAGAGAACTCTTTACCAGCGTGAAACTTCTGCAGCTTTATCAGTTTTAGGAGATCCAGAAATAATATTTGGAAGACTCATTTAGGGTACACGCCCTTCTGCCCATAAAGACATGGCACTCAGGGAAGGAGTGCAGAGCTGTGAATCAGTGGCCTCTAAATAATATATTCAGTTCTCCTGTTTGCAGCCTCTGTTAGTCACTTTGCCAGTTTCCACGGGCCAGAGGGAGAAATTTTGCTTATCATCAACTCCTCTGCAAATCCATGCACTTGAGTGTAGGTTTAGTGCCTATACTGCTGTAGATATGCAACTGCTGAGAGTTACCATGCTCACTGCAAGAACAGCAGAATTTCAAGATCCAAAGGAGATTTAAAAAAAAAAAAATTAGCATTCCCTTTCTTCAATATGTTTGAATTGAAAACAAAAACGTTAGTGCTTCTTTGTGTTGAAAGCGAAGGACAAACTGCCTCCCTCTACCACATTAGGGAACTCCTGTGGAAGCAAAAAGGCACAGCTACCACTCCTGACTGAAAGTCCTGCTTATCGACTGACTAAATGAAGCAAGGGCCTTCACTACCAGCAAACAAATGAGAACCAGCTTTACTGCATCATGCTGATTTATCTGTGCTGTCACTCCTCATCAGGATACAGTGAGGACCACTAGGCAGGGAAAAAATACCATAGACCCAAACTTTCTGACAAGGTAGGTTTTTCAGTTTTATCAAAGCAATAAGGAACCAAACAAATAGCATTTAAAAGAGAAAAAAATTACCCCCATAGCCTGGGAGAGGGTATGTTTGTCAAGGTTGTACTTCCTTTCTCATGGTAACAGGTGTTTCCACTTTGAGAAACTATGTTTTTAAAGAATAACATTTTGAGAATAAACGTAAATCAGTTCATCTTCACAGTAAGTTTCCTGTTTAATTTTATACTACAAATATTATTAAATGCTACAAAAATGCAAACAACGGGAGAACTTACATCCTTTTTTTAGCCCAGAGGATGCAAGTCTCTGTAATTCTCCATAGGGTACAGAAGGTCTATTTCTGACAGGATCTGAACCTGAGTGCAAGTTTATGCTGCTGTCACAGCTGAGTCTGCTTCCAGGTTTCCAGGCTGCAGCTCAGCAAAGGGTTAAGAGCAGAACACTGCAGTGCTCCTTCACTCACCAGGACAGCTTAAACCTGATTCCACTTAAGATAACGGGAATCTCTTCACATAGGCTAAAGGAAACTAGTCCAGAACTTTAACATGAGAAATCCCCTAATAATGGCAAGTAACATCAAGTCAGGCAGAATTAAATTATTCCGATCTTTGCTAGACTCAGCCAGGGTTAATTCCTCAGTTTTTGCCTACAGGTTCACACACAATTTGTCCAGGGCTGTTGAGCAACACTGCGAATCCTTGAAGGCTATGCTGGAGAGTGGGTTAATAATGTATTTAAAAGGAAGAACAGTACCTATTTACCTTGTAAACTGGGCTTTCTGAAGCACTTGGGGCTTTCATTAGCAATGACCCTTTACAGTGCAGGCCAGAGCAATTTCACTAAAGAAACCAGCAACCATTTCTTGCACAAATGCCATCCCCAGTGGCACAGCTACAAGCTATTTTAACATTTAATTCTTTGGCCTGGGTATTTAAAGGACTTCAGCTCTTTCAAGACCAGGGCAAACAAACAAAAGCAGCATAAATATATAATTGTGAAAAAGACCAACCTTTACATGAATCATCCTCAATGGGCTGCTTGAAAGCCGTTATGTCATTGAAAGTGCAAAGAAATAAAACCACTTTATCCTGCTCATTTCGAATTGGAGCAATTTTCACAAAGAACCAGACAGGTGTTCCTGGAAACAAACACATCAAAGAGTTGGTCAATGGCAGGCAGAACAGTAAATGTGCCAGTTTAGATGTTTACATCTCAAATCAGCCATCTGTAAAAGTTACTTTAATGTTGGCTTTTTCTGCAAACACCTATTAGGAAAAATAACAAAGCAGCTGACAAGTCTGTTATTTAAGTTCTCTGCTCTGTCTCTGCTTAGCTTTTTAATCTTCAGGAATCAGTCTATTTCTGAGCATCACCTGCAAAGTTAACGCTTGAACTTAAGAACTGCTTTGTGATCTCCTGGAAGAAGAGTCCCACTTACGTGCAAAGGCTGCACACAGCAGCGTCCTGCTGGTTCTGTGCAGGATTTGAGAACAGGCCAGCCGTGCCCAGGACATGAGCATAACACAGAGTCTCAACTCAAGAACATGACCAGTTTGGTTGACTTTATAATTCTCTGCCAACAGGGAATGCCCTAAAAAAGACCATGCCCTAACTACTATAGTAGTCTATGTCTAACTTCAGAGCCAGGCTCCAGAAGCTCTGGTCTAGCTTGCAAATCCCCTCATGAGAGGGAAACCCTTCGCAAGTTGCCTTCCAGCTTGCCTTGTCCTGAGCCTGCTCCCAGTCACCCCTCAGGGTGAAGCAAGGCTCCGCAGAATTCAGGAGAGAACCAGCCATTAGGACCAGAACACCAGCTGTGGATGGGATCAAGTTGTGCTGCACAAAACTGTACCTTTCTAATTACTGCAGGAGATGAACTGCTGATGAAAACTGCTTGAGAGATTAAAGCCTACACATCGCAGAAAAAGATGGTCCCACAACACGACCCTTCAGATGCTGCTGCCATTTCTCCTTTACCTCTACCCACACAGATCACCTCGAGGGGAGAATCTGTCAGCCAGCCCTGCCTTTCTATATTTCTGGCAGTTCTGCTGAGTCTGCTGAGAAGACCCTAGTGATACCAATGAAGTTCCATGTAACAAGGCAGTGTCTACCACTCACTTCACAGGAGTCACCACACTGATTTTAGTGATACTTGAGTAAAAGCTGCTTGGAGAGTTCGGAACAAAGCACTTGGCTCCTATATGTGATAACACGACCTCCCTGAAGTCAGCATTTTTAAGTCTGCAGCCTTAAATTTAGACATAAAAAGATGAGTCCTCTAACTCTGAGGTACATGGCAATAGGGAGACTCCAGACCTGAGCCCTCAGGGAGTTTGTACCTGGGTTTTCAGACTGTCCCTACACCCTCAGTGATGATGAAAACAACTCATCATTGCTTTTGCAAACACAAGAAGAGACAAAGAGAGGATTCAGACTTGCTTGCTGTGAGCAGCATTTTTCTTATGTGTCCCTTGTGAGCTATGTTTGGAGAGAAGGGTTTACATACCAGGGGCCAAAATAAGACCAGGATCAGCAGGAGCTTGACCCTCTGGGAAAGCCACAATAAAGAGCACCACGCAATTTTTGTCACTCATGTAGCAAAGTCTGTTTTAGAAAGAGTGATCTTAGAAGACTGTCTCTTTTCTTTCTCAGTCACAGGACCCTCCTCCATGCTAGTGATCAGATTCTCTTTCACCTGAATTGCTCAGTATTTTAACATGAGCACTATATGGTATATTTCATGTAATAGTTTTTACTAACAAGGGCAACTTGCGTTTCCTGGTTGTCAAAGGGTCACAAGAAAACCTCAGGTATCTCACAAGTTACTGTTCAAAAAAGGAAGCAAAGGCAGCTTTTATTCCCCAGTATGTTAATATAAGAGAGGTTGTTGCTACCAGTGCCTCACCTGGCTCAGTGCCTCACCTCCCCAGCCTCAGTGCTGAGCAATCTTTTCTGGCTACAGAAAGATGGGGCATCTCCAAAACCCATGGACAACTTTCATAAGCGAAGTTCAATTCCTAAGGCTCCCACTGTGCCTGCATAGCACACAGGCAGTTTCAAACCCTGGCTGAGATTCCATGCCATATGTACAGCCACTTCTATAAACAGCAGGGTCTGTGATGCATGGAGGCCTCTGCTCAAAAAGCAGGGAAATCCAGATGGAATCACTGATGGCCATTTCTGAAATATGCCTGCATGGCAGAAAGTGTTCGAGGGTCAATATTTTTTTTTTTAAAAGAGTTAGCATTCCTGAACAACCCCTTCCAAAAAAGAATGAGCAAACAAACATGCTAAGTGTGAAAAAAGATTCAGCAAAGTAACTGTGCCAGTAAAATCATCACTAACTTGCTAATGAGCTTAGAAGACACTGCCACAAAGCAGCCAACAGCAATTTTCTAGACAGTAACACCCTTTACACTATCCTTTCTCAAGAGCTCCTAAAATTGCCTATCTCAATTTCTTCTTGCCTACTTGTTTTTCCCAACTTCACATGTGAACTATTCTGAGGCTGATCAAATCTGTATCCTGCTTTTACAGACTCCTTGGTGACTAATTGCTTTTCATTTTACCCACTTCAACGCCCTTCACTAACACTGCAACTTTTTAATCAGCCAGGATCTCCATCTACAGCCTTGCTTTTTGATCTCTATCTACATGTGCTTTTTTAGACTAAGGATTTTTTTTCCCCTCCCCAAAACCACTTTGTATTGCTTTCCTACTTCAAGGTACAGCCATTCTGCTATGGGCTGCTCACAATATTAACCTTCATGGGATTGAGGCTGAATTACACACTCAGTTTCTTCTCTGCCTCTCACAGCTATAAAAGCTTACTACCATGCTTTGGAAGATGCTGTACTCAACACAGAAAGGATGAAATTCACCCTCTTATTCTGGCTATTTGTCAGATGCATGATGTCATCTTCCCTTTATGGTTAAGCTATTGTTGTTGCAAGATTTTTCTAACATGTTCTGAATGCAGCGAGAGGACTTTTCCCAATAACCTGTCGAAGGCTGCTGCAGGGCAAGGAGCTTTTATCAGCAGGGTTCTTACTTTCTGACTCCCTTGACTCCCACTCTTGTGCTGCGTTAATTATAGGAAGAAGGAAGACAAAGCACTTTTTTACCTAGAACCAAGTGCAGAACTTAGTGATGTGCCCCACAGGCTAAAAGAAAGAGCCACATGTCCTCGAGAGCTAAAAGCAGGTGTGTTTGATGAAATGCACTATTTGGGTACCCTTGTAATTTCCTGAGTGCTACAAATGGAGCAGAATGCAAAATCAAGGTGGCACGCAGGGCCTACAGAAATCATCTCCCAGTTTGGGATCTACACAGTAACACTGCAACAGCAGAAACAAGTAGGTGGAAAATTCTGCCAGGCCATGTACCTGCCTCCACAGCCTTGTATTTTCCCTGCAGTGTATTCCCTAACACCTTGTCAGTGTCTCTTGTGAACAGGAGGCAAGTGGATATAAAAATACAGTCATGAGGTGAGTGCTCACAGGGCTGGGTTACATGGGCTTCCCACAGTGCTCTGCAACCAAGAGCTCATTCACAGCAGAACTGGGATCTGAACTGTGGGAACACACCGAATGGCTCAGCCAAGAAGTGGCCACGCTCAGCTTTTGTCCTGCATACTGGTTTAATTATCAGAAGAATTTTACTTTTTAAACATTAAACAGTTTATTTAACTATTAAACAGGAAAGCCTAAGTGTAAACTACTTATAAATCAGGTCGGAAACCAGAATTTCAACGTCCTACAGGCAGCCCTCATGCTCTTGGTGTCAAAGCCAACATCCCTGCTCAGCCAGGCAGCCATGACTAGCAAGAGGCACAAACAAGGCCATTTTAACAAAAAATGTGATTTTCAGATTCAGATTTTCAGGTTATTCAGGCAGTGAAACTGCAGCATGTTCCAGACTTCTCACAGCAAAACAAGAGTAACTTCCCAGCCTGCACTGATGCACAGCCACACAGAAAGTGTTTACCAGTGTTTCCAACAATACATCTACTTCCATTTACATTTTGTGTTTAGTCCTGGCAACCTCTCTCCCTGGTAAAGTTCAGTGATAATACCAGTGCACAAACAAAAAAGTAAACACTCGTGAGCTACATCGGCTTCTGTTAGATTTGGAATCAGCAGTGAAAGAATCCAGAGTTTGTCTAGTGGCACAGCACCAATCACGCCAGAAAAGGGAATGTCCCCTCAAAGCTGCAGGACAAGCAGGGTGAACAACTGAGAAGAAATGAAAATCTACAATGAATGCCCAGCAGTAGCCATAGGACCAGCCTGGCTCGTGGTGCCAAAGTCACGTAGCCAATCCAGAATTAACAGGTGCAGCTCTTGATAGGCTTTTATGGCCTGAGCACAGCACTTAACGGTGCTGCCTTAAAGCAAAGACAATTTTAAGAGCTGTGATTCAAGTCCCAAGTCTTCTCCAGACTAACACACCGTAAATGTCTGCACACCTTTCAATTTCCCATCTGAAAGACAAATACTACTGTCTCTTCCCTCTCCTTTTTTCCAGTTCTGTGTCCTTCAGCAATGATGTGCTCAGCCCCTTGCTGGGCAGGAACACCAGCATTTAACGTGCTATTTAACTTTGGCTGAAGTCTTTCAGAAATTCTTACAGCATCAAAGTGAAAGAGACCTTAAAGGTCTATTCCAGTTTCTCACCAAGCACACCATTGAGGTCTCCTAAGTGTTCCCTCCTGCCAAACAAATATAGGCTAGATGAAAATCAAAACCACATTTAAATATGCTCTTTGCCCATCCCTTGAGCCATTTAACCAAAGAGGCCAACTGTTTGTCAAAACTACAAAAAAGCACAGTTTAAATAAAACTGCAATACACAATTTTTCTTTCCACTAATTAAACCAAAATCAATTTGTAAGTACAATGAAAAAAACATATTTTGACAATTCAGCTGACACCTCCACTGCCATTAATGAATGGGGCAAGTTTCCTCTAAGCAGCACAACCTCTGCATTACTTGATAATGCCTCAGTCAAACAGTAATGAGACACCTATTGCCCTGAAGGGAAACAGTCGAGCAGTATGGAAATGAAAAGGATAGACACACGTGCCCTGTCTCCACCAATTCTTACATGCAGAAGTGCAGACAGCGGGACTTAAAAAACATAAACAGCATGGCTGACCATTACAGCCACCCCTTTGAGGGTTTCACTTATGCCCAGGTGCTCAGCATGAGATCGCTTCTCTCCATCCCACACAGACTGAACAGTTTGAAGTTGACAAGGTCAATGGGAATTACCAGTTTTATGAGCCCAAAATATTTAATTTGACCTTGCTGAAGGTAACTGAACTCACACAGATGGATTTCACAGGAGATGCAGGTGTGCATACTGCTTGACAAATAATGGAGCTACACTTCAGTGAGAGGTCGAGGAGGATCCATGTCACTTGACTCCAACACTCTCATTCTTTCCTGCTTCTGTTCCTATGCAATGATAGGGGTTAGCAAAGGTTTCCATCTGGAGACACTACAGGCACAATACACACAAATATAAATAGGTTTAGATGGTTTTAACCAGTAACAGCTATCAGAAACTCTTTAGTGGTAGGCAATCACAGGTCTACCACCCTGAAGTGAATTTTGCTGCCTACAAATTAGGATGGGGTTGTTTGCTTTTGAACGTCTGTAGAAAGCACTGGTCCCAAAGATAAGTGCAAGTAGAATCTACCAAATCACTATTTCAGCCTTATTTGTCATTCTCTGACATCTGAAGGGTTTCTAATACACTAGGGGAAGAAAGGAGGAGGAAGGAGGGGAGAAGATTGTGCAAATGTTAAAATGAAAATTTAAAAAATCAAACAAATAAAAAATCCACCCCCACAAATATTCACAGTATTAAATTTGTTAAACGTTCAAGCACCCAGAAAACAGGGAAGTGAATCCCAGCCTTTGAGTCTCTCACCACAATATGTCTACTCAGCAAAGAGCTACTGCTTTACCAAACTGCTCTGCCGTGTGCAAAATAGTTACCTCCAGCCAACCCGGCATTCTGGCAAGCATTCTGCTGGTCCTATCTGTAGAGAACTTCTGAGACAAAAAAAAGGTGTCTTAACACTCTCTCTGCAGCACAGCTGCAGACCATAAGCAATGGGAATGCCTCTGGTCAGACAGGGGACACTTGAAGACTCTTTCTAACTCTTGATGCACTTCACCTTTGATGAGTTCACCCCACTTCAAATGTTCTTCCACTGAAGTAGGTCAAGTACTGCATAGAAAAGGGGGTTAGATTTCAATTGGACACCACCTCTTCAGAGGCAGATAGAAGCAAGCAAATTTTGTATTCTTACAAAGATTTACTTCATCAATAATCAAAGCAAGTGCATCTAGAACAAGAATGCTTTTGCACTGCTTGTATGCCAGGCCTACATTGTAGATGAAAAATGAGACAAAGAAAATCCAAGTTTAATTTACTTGGCCATTTTTAACTTGTGAGGCTGACCGTAAAGTGTAAAAACTTAACAAATGGCTGTCAAAGTCTCATAAGAAGTTAGATGTTTCAAACACATCAATTCAGGTAAGGTAAGATACGACTAAGGCCAGATATAAAATATTTTCTAATACATTAGCTGTACTCTTCCTTGGAATAAGTGAATTTATCTCCGCTGACTTCAGACTTAGTAATGTTTTCATTTTCCCGTATAAAAATAAACAATACTTCCAGCATCACTGGGCGCTCACATCTAATTAAACAACGGAACCGAAGCTCTCCTGTGAAATTACTGTCAGTCTGTCTGCTGTCATTTTGCAGTCCAGATTAAAGAAAGCTTCCACTTTGTCTCCTTCCAGGTATGACAGTGAATCCCCACTGAATGCAACTGGATGGCATCAAAGCAACAATGACAGAAATCTGGTGCCTATGCACCTGTTTGTTCTAATTGCTTCCAATTATCCTGAAGAAGCTCTGTATATCTGGGAAGCAATTCTTCCAGAGAATAACAATGATGGTTACATATCTGTTAAGTTATCAGGGGCCTAGCCCAAGGAACCATCAAATCTCTATCACAACTTCAAGTTCTGGAAACGGGGAGTATAGTCACTTTTGGATGGGGGGAGGACTGGACACAGAAAGGGAAGGCCAGGGTAGAGGCAGCATCCATAAATGCAAACGTGATGAAGGCAGGGAATTGTATGTTGCTTCTAGAGTTGATGCTGTGAACTGCAATGAGGCTTGTGGATACACTCTATCAACAGCTGGATGGCGTGTTCTTATCAGACAACCAAGTAAACACTAGCCCTTGGTCACCACCACGGAGAGAGCCATGTCAAAAATAAAAATAGCCTATCACTTCTAGCAGCATCATTAAATGTCTCGCTCTGCTGTTGACATGTAAGACCAGGGAATAATTGTTACTCAGAGAAAGACAAAAATGGCTGCTGCTCTTAAAAGTACAAGGTTGGCTTGCACTACCAACATCATTATTAACTTGAAACTCTTATTTTATTTTCCTTTGTTCCTCCAAAAGGATAGAGACTGTACTGTTAAATTACATTAAATGTGCAGGCTGTGGAAAATGTACCAATTATCCAACAACTCAAAAATGGAAAAAAACCCCCTTGCTATTTTTCATGACTGTTAGTTTATAAGGAGGGAGTAGACAGGTAAAGAACAAGAAAAATCTATTTCCTGTCTATTTCACTGGCTAATTTGAAAAAGAAAAATAGAATGAGGAAAGAACAGAGAGACAAAACAGAAGAAACAAAGAGCAGGAAAAAAGACGTCTAACAAAACTCAGAGTCCTTTCCCAAGCCTTCAAACTGAGAGCAGGTTAGAACCAATCATGTTCATTACCTGAACCATTGCCATAGTTGCAGGCTGAGGCAAGGTGGCCACGAAGAAAAGGCCACTTAGCAGTCTGGGTGCTAAGTGACTGGTAAATAGGACAGTGTTTTTCTGCGATGTGCCTTATACTGAGAAAAAGCTCCAGGATGTCCCCTTTTTGGTATTTTTCAGTTAAAACTCTCTAGTGTTATTAGTCAGTCTCTGTAACAGTAGTTAATGTATCTCTAAAGCTACAAATCCAACAAACACTAGGTGCCCTGCATTTTGTTAAACTCGAAAGCAAGCTCTGTGCTTCCCTTTTTCCCATGCCTGTGACCCTGCGCGCACAGAGCAGAACCATCGCAGCTCCGTCTTTTGGCATGTCACACAACACAGCTACTGCACAGCTGGACTTTGTTCTGGGCCACCTCTCCTCGGAGGAGTGCACAGCAGGGCAGGAAATATTCCTCACTCCACGGTTACCTTGCTTTAAATCCGCACAGAAGACAGAGAGGCCCCAGGCTCTACTACAGGCCATATGCTGCAGCACGACAGAAGAGTAGCTGCATAGTCTCTTGGTGCCAAATCACTGATAACTAAGAGAGAATTCCAGACTCTCCTAGATCCCAGGACTGCGGCTTATTTACTTGGCTTTGGATGCATGGATGTGAGCTGCATATGGTCCCCACGGCCACAAACCGAGCTAGGAACAGAAATCAGCTTTTAGAAAACAGGTAAACATCGGAGGCAGGCGGCCCTAGGAGGAAAGCAGCACAAAGCCAGGCCACACAGACTGTGCGTGCAGGCAGTAGCAGCTTCATTGTTAGAAGGCAAAATTGTTAGGAGCAAAATAAGTTACAGAATGCAACTTTTCAGCTTAACATCTACCCAGGCCGAAGAGTTCAGCGTGTTTACACTTCGGGTGACATTAGGTAGATGAAAATAACTGTGCATGACATAGTCCACACTAGATGAGACAAAAAGTTTGGGGCAAGGAGTTCATCTGCTGACACGTGCAGTTACAGACAGGCTGAATTTCCTAGGGAAAAAAAAATCACGTGCCAATTAAGGATTGCTTGTCCAAAACAAAAGATATTTCGTCTGAAAACATCAGATGTAGTTCAGCTGCTAAAACAAAAGATGGGTTCTTTTTACTCCAAAACTACTAAATACTGGCTTTGCTATGTCAAGTTCTTAAAAACTGAGAAAGTACGTTCTCTGTAGTGGGAGCTTGCACAAACCTGGCTTGTGTACTACCACTGCCGATGGAATCTTCAGTGTTGTCTTAAAGCATCACACACAAATTACTCTAAACGTCAGAACAAATTAGGAAGCTTCCTCTGCTTCCCTGAGTGACTTTCATCTCTAATGTTCTCATTTCTCCCTTTTAGATCAAGTGGCAGAACTGGGGCTTATTTAGCCCTAGATAAAGCACGGTCCTCCAGGGTGACGGAATTGCAGTTTACACCACAATTTAGAACAACTTTACTACACACCTGCATTAATGAACAAACCAATCAGCTACTTACTGTTCTTCTTGTACATCAAGATTTCGAAGGAGTTCATCTCATAGTTCTCAAACGTTTGCCGGACCTTGTCGATTGTATCCTTGTCTGTCAGCTCTCCGTACATAAAACTGCAAATAAAGGGAGAAATTCGAGTCAGGTGCCAGACAAAGACACAAAGCCATTTGTTTACCCTGCAAAAAGGACCCATTTAGAAATGGCTCTTCTTTGATTTTGTTTCACCTGGAAAGCATATCTGACAGATGTAGCCCCGGGAGATATAAGACAAAACTGGAATAAACAGATTACTTTCCTCCTCAAGCAACAGGCACAACACTACAACCTATTTAACAGAAAATAAATCTGTTCTCAAATACCTGCAGGTGCTGCTTTTTTGCATAACTTCTGCTCTGTGATATCCTGATAGCTTGCAAAATCCATCGTTGCTGTAGACAATGGGCCAATCCACGATCTGGGCATTACCCAAGACAAAATTAGTATCTGTTTGAAAAAACACATCAGTTAGACATTAGTCAAGGCTACGGTTGCATTAGAGGAAATACTCATTTCAGAACCCAATCCCAATTGCTTCAGTCCCTGCACAATTTTTCCCAGATATTACTCCCACTGCAGTCAACAGGATTATTCCTGGTTTTAATTTTAAGTAAATTCTTATTTTTAAAAAAGTGTTAATTACTCAGACGGCATAAAAGGATGGGTTCATGCAAATGAAACACACGATGGTTAAGCGGGTAGAATTCGTCTCTTGACTGAGGACAGATCCACCAAACTATTTCCCTCTGTGCCACACGCCCTGATCCACCACGACGCTCAGTTTGAGCGCAAAGCCTCTCACAGGTGGCCAGAAGCACACACGAGCAATATTTCTCCTCCCTGAATGCAGACACCGTGTGCTCCCCTCAACACTGCCTTCGCTGCTGGCCGCACAAGCCCGAATACTCATGCACAGCACAGCACTCCAAACGGGACACCAAGAACCAGGGCTAGCAATTACACCAGGAGAAGGAATTCCTTGTCTGCAACACAAGCCAGAAGGCGTTTCAATCAGTAAGAAAAATACTAAGCAGGATTCACGCCTCCGTTCTCGCTGGAGCTGTGCGTGGCACTTTTCTGGTGATTGCCAACTCAAACCCACACCTGTGCCAAGACAGACAGCAGCGCTGCTCCCTGGGCACTGGCAGGCAGGAGGAGATGGTGGCTCCTGCCACAGCTGCTGAGACCCTCTGGCTTTTGAAAGAAAGGCTGGGCAGTCACACGAGATCAAGAGGCACTCATTCTTAAAAGAGAGCCCTTACGGGAGTCCACCACGCTGTCGACTTTTCAGGATCAACTCCCAACTCACACATCCATAGATATCATTAATGCTTCCTGCAATCAAATGACATTTTACCTATTAATTGCAGAGAGTTTCGTTTGTTTCAACTTCCCCTTTCAAAGTCTTTCACCCCAAACTTCAAGGGGGTTTAAATAAAGCAGTCCTGTAGCTAGCTAAATCCACGAGCACGATTAAATGTATTTTTATACACTCTTTAGAGTGAAATACACCAGTAATATAACTTCAGGGTATTTTAGCTGCTTTGTTCTCACAGCCTCTTTTAAATACTGTGGGTTTTGCTTGGTTGAAGCACTTTCTCCCAAAAAACAATACACCTCCTTTACCCCTTCCTACGAATAAGTAAACCAAGTCATTGTTCAGTGCTAAAGCAAGTGCTTTTGAGTGTCTATTATAAACACTACATTAGACTGTGTTAGGATATTTTTAAATTTCATCAGGAAGTACAAAAAAAAGAGCAAAAAAAATGCAAATACAAATGTTAGGCCACGTCCTGCCCAGATCTGAATGGTGTTATTTCACGCATGAATTCCTTCTCACTGTCTCCCCTTCTCAAAAGGTAACTTTCCCTTCTCTCCACTTCCTAAAGAGTTCCTGTTAAGCATTTGCCTGCCTTTCACACTTAACCCTCATTGTCTTGAGATAAATAATCTCTTGGGTTTTTTCATTAAAGGCTATATAGGACACATTTCTGATGAACATCACTGTGTTAATCCTGCTTTTATCTAGCCTTGCAATGCTTCTGTGATTTACAACAGTGCTCGTCTCCTATTTACAGGTAAAAACAAAGCCTTAAATCCATAAGGGAATTTAAGCTCCAAAAGGTGAGACTGCAACAGTCGAGTCCCTAGCTGCCCAGCTCTCAAAGACTTGGGAGCTGGAAGCTCTGTGAGCAGTGTTGGAGAGGAGAACTGAAAAACTTTAGCACAGCTAATGGAAATCTGCCCAAGTTAAACCACAGAGGACAATGAAAAAGGGGAATATTTTAAGGTTGGCTTTTTCCCCTTTCCTATATTAGTTACAATACTTAATATTTTAACATAAGCCCAGTTCTCACAGACAATTCTCCATTCTTTGCCTTTATTGCAGGAGCTGAAGAATCACATTCTCACTCATGTTTTGGCCCAGCAAAGCCTGATTTTTTTTGACTGGCAGTTTCCAAAGGATGCATAGAGAACATGCTCACATTTCCCTCCCACAACAGCAGTTTGGACATTCTCCTACAAGATGTAGGCTACCTTAGGGCAGTGAAAGCTCAGCCACTATTTCAGCTCCTGAATGACTGTTCTAATTATCAAGATACCCCAGCAAAGAGATGTCAACATGCTCACTATGTTTTTAAGTCAGTGTGACTTGGCTGTTGTGTTTTACGCACCCCTACACTGGGTGAGCCTCTCTAGAAACTAGAGATACAATGTTTCATGAGAGTCCAGGTTAGGTTTAGTCCTGAGTTAGAAGCAAGCTGAGAGCTCCTTATGCACCTCTAAAGCTTTAAAGGAAAAATTTCATGCAACTATCAAATCAAAGAAAAAGTCAGAGATTGTGATGATCCCACTGTTTCATAAGTGTCTCTCCCTTCTAGCTAATTCCCCCTTCATGGATCTTGACCTTTCTTTGATCCAGGCTTTACGTAGCCGGCAAACACACCTCACTTCTTCAGAAGTGTCTCTGACAACAGTGTTTTTCCTGTGTGAACACTGGCAAGACACAGCATAAAATAAGGACTCCCACTTATAACTTCCCTGCACAGCTTGTTCTGACAGACAACCCAGAGGTAGAAGGGCTGTCCTCGTTGCTATCATTTACATTCAGTTGCACTGACATCCCTGACAATGTGCTGCTTGGGGACAGCTCGTAATCTGTTAAAAATTGTTCCTAACATAAGAAAATATTAAATAACATCCAGTGAGGCAAATATTGCCCCTCCATCTGCAGGGACACAGGGTCCCAGAGGCCACGAAACAGCTGTGGCTTTGTTACACAACAAGCATGAGGGATGCTCTAGTGAACTCTGAGTATCACAGGGCAGAGACTCTTGGGGACTCACAAGTGGGTCAGCAAGGCCAGGAAAGGAGGTGGCCAGAGGAAGACCACAAAGAAATCCACTGCTAAATTCTCTTCAAAGACAGGGATGAAATGGACATACTCCGAACTATTTAGTGACTTGAAGCACCTCTTTGGAAGGGCTCAATGAACTCCCCTACCAGGAGATCAATTTCTATCACCATGCCAACTGTGTTAGCAGTATTGCCCAGCCCAGGAAGAAGCTGTAAGCATCACTGGCCCTCCTTATGAGCTCCAAGAAAACTTGAGCTAGAACTAGAGAGGGCAGTTTCATACAAAAGACCTGGGCTTCTGGCTCGTGTTGCATTTGGCACAGTCTGAACAAGACCATTGGGAGGCGAGGAAATACACAGAGGTGCAGCACAGAGCACAGCGTGCTGCAGAAACACAAGGAAGAGCTGTAGCATCACAAAGGCAGCTCAATTACTTGCACGAGTAGGGCAGGCTTCTGCAGCATGAATTACTTTGTGAAGTGCATCACTCCATATTTTCCAGCCTGCAGTTTCCCCAGGTTAGCTCTGCTGGCTGCAGTATACCCATGTAAGCATCTACACACTCAAATGTCAGATCCAGTTTGGGTTATCACTTTAAAGAAGACATGGCCACTTAAAAGCAACAAGAAAAACATTTTAACTCCTTCCAAAATGTAAGAATGGATTTCACTCAGTCACTGAAACTGGTACGTTCCTCCACTCAGAAAACAGACCATCACAGAAGAATCAGAAAATGTCTCTCTAAATAACCTTGGTCCTTTAACAGTAACAATAGCGAGTGTCTAGAGCACCCATCTTACCACAACTACTCCATCTACTGAATCCTATTGTGACATTTAGTGCTTCGTTTAACCAAAACTGTCCATCAGCTTCCAAAATTCCTGTAGACAAGCTGCACTCACAGACATTTATCTGGCCAGGACTAGCTGACTGAGGAGTGGCCACCTCCTTGCAAGAGCGTGGAGCAAGTTACTGAAATGTTTCCCCCCTACCATTCATTCCCCTGCACAGCTACATATTCGCTCCCACTGCATCCCAGCCTCTCCTGTAACATGGATCTTGCCAAGATGAGACCCCCTCACCTCTTTCCAGAGGCCAGCACACCGGTTCTACCTTCCCTGTGCCACCAGTGATGCACAGGTCCTCCTCTGGGACGCGCTGGCAGAAGGTCAGAGACCAGCAGCCAAACATGTTCCCACAACACTGCCAGACACATTCCCACACTGAAGGTGTTCCCTCATTGCACAGAGGAAGCCGAGGGGAAACCTCTGCCCAGGCAGTTGTAGTGCAGACCTTGGCAACGAGAGGCTGATGCCCCCTGCACTTTCCCATACGTGGGTCAGTCAAAGCCCCCACAAGTGTGCTTGGGTTTGTGTAGTGCACAAATGTAATTTAAATACATTAATATCTTTTCCCACAGTCATTACACAAATACAACACTCGAAAGGTTTGTTCCCAATTTATTCCCTTCTCAGTAAAAGGAAAACCAGGCTCAGCTCGGTGGGAAGACCTGAACTTGCTTGTTCTCCCACCAGTCTCCAAGAGCAGAGAAATTGCCCTCCTCCTCCTCCAATTCTAGACCACAGCCTCCCTCATGCTGGGTGATGACAGCCCTGGTTATTGAGACTAGCAGGTCTTTTTTTATCCCATCTCAAACTCTTCTCGTGGATCTTCAGGGGAGCAAACCTAGTTCTTTAGCATTACCAAGCACAAACCACCTCCTCAGCAGAACGAAAAGAACTGCATATCACGTGTGTCTCTTACCCCACCCATGGAACAGAGGTGGAGGATACAGCTACTGCTGCCTGATCTGGCCACAGAACAGCACAGATGCTGTGTCACAGCCGGTGTAAGAAACGTGCAGCAGGCAAAAATCATGTGCCACTGTCATAGGAGTAAAGATTTTATCATACAGCTTAAGGACAAGGGACACATGGTATTTACAAACTTGTGACTTTGCATGACAAACAGCATCATTTGGATATTGGGGGGGGAAAGAGATTGCTTCATTTCTGTCTAATTTCTTCCCAGTGCATAGAAATCAAACATTGTATAAGTAGGCCTGTCAAAATTGCTAACAAAGGATAGGTATGTATGAATTTTTGCTCATGTATAGTCTTAGCTTTGAAAAAAAGAGTAAACGAGAAGCATTTAGTCACACTGATTAGTTACATTGTTCAAATGTAACTTCTGAGATCAAAATATGGCCCTAAGTCAGTACAAATAAGTCACACTGAATTTCAAGTACTTATTCAATCCTTTCTTTGCATACATGGGATTCAAGGCTTGCACTTCAGGGACCAGCCACATTTTCATCCTAAGAGAAGTGGTGTAACTGTAGTCAAAGCAAGTAAAAACCTGCTCAAATGACAGAAAGACTATTCACATGGTAGAATAAAATAAATAAGAAATAATTCTGCTCTTCCACCCACATCCTCCTGTGGAAGTCAATGGTGTTACATGAATACTCACATTCACTCAGTATCTCCTTGAATTCACTCCTAGAGTGGAAGTGCTTCAGTGTTTAAACATCCCATTGAACACCTTATCTCTCAATAGAGTAATGATATAGTGGCCTCAAATTTATCCATCCTTAATACTGAGGTCAAAATTTTTAAGCTGTAGCCTCACTCTAATACAAAAAACATAAACCCCTGTAGATAGGTTCATTTGGGCTGTTTTATAAAAGTTTTATATAACTATTTATTTGCTTTGAAGGAAAAAAAGGGATGTAAAAGTTCCTTGGTTGCTACAGCATGAACACAATTCCCTAAATACAGACACTTCATGTTTATTCAAACATGACTTACGCTGTCATGTGTACACCAGAGCAAAGTACAAGTGCAGGCTGAAAAGAATTATTAAAAAGTGTATTTCATCGTTCTTTCCACAAATAACAAGAGAGACTCTAACTGAAAAAACAACTTCAAGTGACTCAGTTTAAATCATTACAGAAAATGAATGCTAATTGCAGCCAGCAGTATAGACAAAAAACTACCTCTTCCATCTCAACATTCTTACTTTGCAGTGTTACAGAAAATATTTCACGGTAGGCGTCTACCATGAGAAAAGTTTAAATTGAAAATAATGCATCCTTCTAACACTAGTAACTATAAAATCTTCATCATTATCTGTATTTTTTTAAAATAAAACACATTACTGCAGAATAATGGAACCAGAATAGCTGAAATGGCACCAAAATTGCGCCAAAGATATCATATGTATTTTATGGACAGCATGATTCTTCACTTATCCTTGAATTACTGCCCATACTGAGAAACTAAAAAAAAATACAACACCCCCCCAAAAATAAACACCAAAACACAAACCCCACAACACTTACACACAGGTGACGTTAGTGTGAGATAATTAGATAATTTTCAGAAATGAGAAAGTTCATCAGCTGGTAAGAGTCAGACATTGCACCACTCTTATTAAAGGACAAAAGCACTGTTTAGCAGCGAGACTTCGTCATTCAGCTGGTCAGGGGGGTTTTTTTCCCCATCCCATATGATCTGAACACTAATCCAGAAAAAGGCAAGCTTTGGTTGCATCGATTATGAGTCTTTAGTTTAAAGAAGCCATTTGATTTACTGATTATAACCTTAAAAGTATTTGACAAGACCTAACTCCCCGCTCGCTTTTAGCTATGAGTTACAAAAATGCATTAACCAATTCTCCAATGAATGGGTTTCATTAAGATTTGTTTTACAATCTTGTTCTAGGATTTAATGTAAAACTGGATTGATACATTGAATCATCACAGGAGAACTTCTTGAGCTTTCAGAACATTAATTTTAAAGCACATTACCTGTCATCTCTCTGCTGTTCATTTTTTCCCTTACTATCTATAAAGTAATTTTAATGAAATCAGGTCCTACATTTCTAAATGCATAAAGGTGCACATACAAAACCAGACTTCTGGCCTAGTAAAAGCCAGAAGAAAAAAACCCACATTTTACATTCAATTCCAGTGACACTGAGAAAAAAAGATCGTCAATAGTGAATAGGTATTTCCGTGTACTGATCAACTGTATGAAAAGCATGGATGAAAATATATTTGTCTCCACGGTTGTTAACATAGGAAAGAAGGAAGATCAGGAAGCAACAAAACCCTTTATTTCATTCTCTTTGGGAAAACGTCCTTAACACAGAACCTACAAATTGTTCTCTTGCGGTTTCTGAAGGTCTGCTGTTTTCATTCTTCAGTCTCTGTTAAGTTGCCTTTGCATTTCTCTCTGGCTGAACACAAAACCAGTCTTTTCAGTTTCAGAAGTGTTTACAATAAAGTTAATTTCTCTCCTAGGTCTCAGATGATGGTACAAGGTTAGCATGCCCAGGATGCAAAATGTTTATTGTACTGGGACTTTATAGACTGTAATGAAAGCAATGCCATAAATCATGCAAATGTCTGTTACACTCGAGATCTGTGTCTGAAGGTGCTTTTTCTTTCCCTCTACAGGGAACTCTCTGCATTCCCCATCAAAAGGTGCAGGTTTGCTTCCCTAACTCACATCTCCTTAGCGTGTTCCCAGGGGATTTTCTGAAAGGAAAATTAAATTCACGCCAGCCTTATGTGTTCTAACTTACCCTTCTTCCAACCTCCCTATTTTGTCCATAAATCAGAAAAGTACCCGTGATTTCCACTGAAATTCCAAAGCCATGTAAACACAGGGCTCATTTTGCCATCCTTAATGCACAATTATCACACACCTCAATGGGAATTTTGACCAAGGAAGGACTGAAGAATTCAGCTGGCATTTACATAAATCGAAAAGTGGTTTTGCCTCCAGATATTGATAAAGCATTGGAATATCACAAATAACCGCTATCCCCTACAATAAACCGCACCAGCTGAATTGGGTGCCCTGGCCACGATCCAGGTTTATAACTGTTATTATTACAGTGCTTGCATACTGTGGATGTATTTCACTACCAAGAAAAACATTAATATCACATTAGCAGTAACCATCAGGGGCCAGTGATTCTTTATATACTGCACTGTTTTACAGCATGGGCTCATTTTCTGTCCCGCTGGGTGTTCTGGTCTTTAAATATTTCAATGCTTCAAAGAAATTTTTATCAACCAACCACTGCATGCAACATTTATTTTTCTAGCTCTGCATGGCTAGTATAGAAACACAGATTTTAAACATTAAATACAGGATGATCAGAGTTATGGTGTCCCTCATTTCAAAGAAGGACAAGCCTTAAGCTCACACTTCATCCAAAAGGTCTTCTCGTGAGAAGAAATCACAGAGGACCAGACGAGGTCCACGGGTCTAGGAAGATGGCACTTTACATGTTCTTTCCTGTGTGTGCTCTCCTAAGGCCATCCTCTCCTTACTTCAGAACGTGAGAAGGAAATGCTTTGCAGCTCTGACCCTAGCACAGCTCTTTTGGCTGGCATGCAGTGCGTGAGAACCTGTCTCAATTGATTTGCAGCCTGTGAAGAAGCTCTCGTCCCTAATAACTCTAAGGTAGATGATTCAGACCAAAGGAGTTTGAGGTGAGTCTTGCTGCAGAAGGTGCGACATAAACATGAGCCAAATTTTAACCCTAATGGAAAAAACCCTGACCGTGCATGCCTGCACACACTGCTACCACCTTTAGCCATTGAATGTGCATCAGCTCACCAGTCCCACATCTAACGCGAAAGGCTGTCCAAAGAATTCCTTGTTAAAACTACTGGAATTCCTTGTTAAAACTACTAATGGTGTAATTAGTAATTAGAGCAATGCTCCCAAAAGAGGCTGCATGCCCATTCCTCTGTTATTGCCATACAGCCTCTTTCACCGAGTTAACACCCCCTGCCCCAAAACATGCTTTCCTCAGTCCACCCGTGACTGATGATACGCACATCATGTACAAGTTCCTTCATGTGAAGCACTTCGTACATATTTCTGCTCAAAGACCAAATTCCTCTCTTTTCAAAGGGAATCCTCCCCAAATTAGGAACGTTCCTATATCTGTATCAAGTCAATATCTGTTGGCACTACTCAACTTGCTTGCTTGTGCCAGCAAATACAAGCTTGACAACAAGCCCAAGGTTTATTTGGCAAATCCCAAATGGCGTGGATAGTTTCATTGTGGGTCACATTACTACCCAATTGAAGGAAACCAAGAAAGGGGAGCCAAACCTCAAGCTTTATGGGCCCATTTAAACAATCATCCTGTGGGCATCCCAAATCATCTCAATGGCCAAGTAGGCAGGACAGGATGAGACAGGCAACAAGGAACTGGCATGTTTCCACACTGCCCCCGCGCTGGTCAGCACAGCCCTGCCTCAGCAGGAGAGAAAGGAGTCTATCCTTGTCTCCTCAAACAGGCGAAGGTTAGAAAAACTGATTCATCCAACATTTGTATGTGACAGCATCACAGTGACAGCAAAGCTGGATTGAGTCCAGCAAAAACTTGAAGACACATTACAGAAGAAATGGGCTTCTAAGCCTGAGTCACTTCCCTAAGCTTATCCTTATATGTCTGAACTGTGCATCGTTTCCTACCAAGCTTAATCTAAAAACTTGTATTGATTCCAGTCCTCAGGACTTGCTGAGCATTTGGAAATGGAGTGCTGTCATTTTACCTGTGCTGTCTAGCACCACGCTCTGTTATGACACCTTCTTAATAATGGGGCAAGAGAGGAAAAAACAGAGCATAGCTTCTGCTGCATGATTCCCCCCATCTCCAAGCCTCAACTGATTTATTGCATCGAGGCTTTGGCACTGAAAGCCAAAAGAAGAAATTGGTTTTTAATGAAGAAAATAATCTACAAAGTCGAGACAGTTTTGAGAAAAACCTTCAATAACTGTTGTTGGAAGATTAGAGAAGCAGCCTGAATGTGATGAAATGTAACATTCATTTTAAAAGAAATAAAAAGGAGGGCAAGATTCACTGTAAGACTGGAGAGTAATTTTTTTCAGGAATGCAGCTTCCAAACCCTCCCCTTCTACAGCAAAGTTGCAGAGAGAAATAACCTATAAAAAGAGCCTCAATTTTATGTGAAAATGTGGTCTTATCAAGGGCTAGTTCTCCAATAATACTGCCTAATTAAAAATTGAAAATCATTCTTGGGAACATTTGAGTTTTTAGCTGCTTATCAAGAGGGTTAATTGTCTTTGCCTTATCAGAACAAACTGACTATGTTTTTAATTAATTAACTCATCTTGTCTTGTCTTCAAAAGGAGCTTGATCCTGCATATTTTCAACCATAGTACAAGTTCTTAATCCCTTAAGTAACCCCACTGAAGTCTATGCAAGCATTAAAAATGGCACAACTTAGGCTCGGGGCTTTAAAAGAAATGCACATGCCTAGGTTAAACAAATCCATGAACGCTTGCATGGTCGCTGGCTTACTGAGGGAGCAGCTTTTGGTAAGTCCCTAAGTGAAAGAATCTGGATAGCATTAATACATATTTGCATGCAATTGTGAAATTCGAGGCATTTTCCACTCCACAGTTTTCCAAGAGACAGACCTGGTTACAGCGCGCTAGGAGAAAAAAGAAATATCTGCCCTCAGCCCTCAAAATGGCAAAGTCTCTCCCCACTTGTGACCAACCTTCCCTTTCAACTCGATGCCCCCGCACAGGGCTCTCCCTGCCCAGGGACCATCTTGAATCCCCGCACCCCCTCCCGGTCCGGAGCCGCCGCCGCCGCTCTCCGGACGCC
>VZTA01000396.1:0-12878 GCA_013398855.1 Mohoua ochrocephala | reverse complement strand
ACCCGGAGTGCTTAAAGACCGCTCACAAACTCCCGGCAGCCGCTCTTCGGAGCGGTGGGAGGCACATCCATATCCCGCCCCGGGTCGGTCGCCGCGAAGCTCCACAGCCTTCGCTCGCCGCTCTCATCTCGGGTCGCGCTTCATGCTTCTCTACCATGATTTCTGTTAGAAGGCTACTCAGTATTATGTGGTCAAACTGATTAACAGCTCCATGGAAGTAGGGAGACAAACTGTTTAAATATAACCTTTGACAGGTCTTGAACTCTTTGAGATATTTAATTGACATCAAGTTTTCATTCAGAGATTAATCGACTTTGTTCTTCCCCCCTACCAATCTATCAGTATATGGAAAATACTCAGATCTTTTAAATTTAAAAGGCAGATTTTTTTCTTGCTAGCATTGGCATTTACTTGCTGTAATGCCTCATTAAGGGCAGCACCTTCAGGCTCCGCTGCTCAAGGCACATTGGAGACATGAATATGTTTCTGCATGTTCATGTGCTTGAGGAAAAGCTATTTCTTACAGCACGAGCAAATATAGTATGGCAAACATGATGGCCTGTGTCTCACGGGCTTTTTAATCACTGCCACTGCTCCCACAGAACTCTGGTACTGCTCAGCTTGCTCACTCCTGGGTAAGGCTCGGGCCAGGACCACAGCACGGCCAGGAACCACAGCCAGCTCCAGCACAGCCACGCACACGGTCCGATTCAGCCACGCGGTTGTGACCAAACACTGACTGTGACACACACACTGCCCAAAAAGGCTGATCTCCCTGCCACCCGCCTCCTGCCTCCTACAGCATTTGTAAGTGAAGAGTGTGAGAGTCGAGGGGTGAAGGCAGGTGACAATTTCATTGCAGCAGGAACTACAGATCAAGTCCCTGAGCATCCTGGTGCCAGCGGTCCCTCATACAACTGGGCACCTGGGGAATTCCTAGAGCTTCCATAGCCCAGCCCAGCTGCCAGGCAGGAATTCGCTGTGCCACAGAAGCCTCTTTTAAACTGGCTATATCTGTGTGCTGGACATCCCTGCATTTGCTGCCAAAGAGAGGCAGGTTAGGAGAAAAAAATCAAGTGCCTGAAGCTGCAAAAAGACCACTCTCCCTGAAATGCTGGGGTTTAAAAGATCCCATAGAAGCATTTATTTGCATCTTTACACATCTAAGTATCCCTAACAACCATCCATACTAAGACCCCAGGTTATTTAGTTCCTGCTAGCTTTAGCAGCACAGGCCAAACCTGAAGAGATTCTAAACTCTCTGGCAAAATTGTAAATGTAACCTTTGACACTGAATTTACACAACTGCTAACAACCAAGAGTGAGGTTTGGAAAACTGGGATGCAGAATACTGTTTCATTATCCCTCAAAGCCACTGTGCCAGAGGAATAAGTGCACGCTCTATCTTAGCTTCTGCTGGGCTCTGCAGGAATATCTATGACTTAGGAGACACCTGGCAGCTGACGTACATTACAGAAATTTTGAGGCCTTTAAAGGAAAAAGGTTTTAAACTGAATCAGCAAGTACGCAGAAGTGGGAACAAGGTGACACAAGAGTAAGAAACGAAAGACTTTTTTCTGGAACTCCATGGAGTGTGGGCTGGCTGCAGTTTATGCTGCATTGTGTGGTCGAGTCTCTGATTGTCTGATTTTTCAGTGTCACGCTTAATCCTACAAGTGTCATGTCAAAGGTACTATTTAGTCTGGGTTGGGGTTTACATCTACCCTGTAACACTGCAAATGACTAAAATGCTATAGCAAATTGTGGTGGGTTGGCCTTGACTGGATACCAGGTACTGCCAAGCCACTCTATCACTCCCCTCCTCAGCATGATAAGATGGAAAAAAACCCCTGTAGGTCAAGAAAAGGCAGTTTACTAAAGCAAAAGAAAAAATTTTGTGCACACAAGCAAAGGAAAAAAACAAAGATTTTATTATTTACTTCCCATCAGAGTGATGTCTTGCCACTTCCCAGGAAGCAGGGCTTCAGCACACACAGTGGTTGCCACGGAGGGTAAACACTGTAAATAACAAATATCCCCTCTCCCTCCTCCTTTTCTTTAGCTTTTGCATCTGAGTAGACACCACGTGGTATGGAATATCCTGTTGGTCAGTGGGTCAGCTGTCCTGGTTATGTCCCTCCCAAGATTTTGCCCACCCCTACGCTCCTGGTGAGGGGAAGATGTTGGAGTGACAGCGCTGATGCTGAGCCAGCGCTGCTCAGCAGCAGCCGAAACACTGGGGTCTTATGGGCACCTTCACAGCTGCCAATGCACAGCACAGCTCTGGGGGCTGCTGTGGGGAAAATGAACTCCATCTCTGTTAGACCCAATAACAAACGGAAGATTTCTCCTGTGTCTTCTACCTCCTTTAGCCTTTCTCTCCTGTGCAAAATAGGATTCCTGCTGGCAGCATGAATTTTTCACCACTAGAGCAGAGGGACACTGTGATAATGTCTTACTGGGATTATTTTGAATTCTATACCAATTTTCTCACCATCACTGGTAAATTTTGCAAATGATACAAAGCTGGAGGCAAAGCCCCACTTGAAGCAGATGTATGCTGACTTCATTATTAGTGGGTTACCTCTCTTCAGCTATCATTTTTTTTTTGAAAGTTGAAAACTGGAGTTGCTTAATTTGCATGTTTGCTAAAGCCTACTGGACAGAACTTAATACCTAACACTTCCATTTAAGGCTAATATAAAAGGTGATAGCTTGCTATAGAGGACGTTCAGCTGTCTCACATCATGGTGCTCTTTCAGCCTGTTGTTCTTTCCTGAACAAGGCCCTAGGTCAGGACACGTAGCATCAGTCACCCCGGTAAGTGACCATCCCCTGATTGCTGAGCCTTGAGCTCCTGTTCCATGGTCACACTGAGCAGCTGCTGATGCAAAAGGGACAGATTTGCCTTCATCTAAGCTGTGCATATTTGTCACCCCACTGAATTGAAAACCAGCCTGAAAAGGGTAGCTCCCTTTTTGGCAGCAGCCTGTATTTACATCAACCCATTGACTAACATGGCTGTCACCTTCCAGTGTTGGTACACACAAACACCTTGAAAACATCAGGTCCAGGAATTAATTAATGGGAAGGTCATTTAACCCCATGGCATCTATGAAATAAAAACACCGGAACTGGACAGAGCTCACTTCTTTCAGTTTGTCCCATGGTTCACCCTTGAGAGATACTGAGGTAACTTACTTTAAAAAACTTTCCCTTACTCAGCCATAGAGTCTCTTGGCAATCTGTTCCAACGTCTAACAAATCTTGTGAGAAAGCTTTTCCTGAAATGTCACTAAGTCATCTGGTCTTTGAAGCCAGCAAAACCTCTTCCTTCTGCGGTCACAAAAATCACCAACCCTTTTGCAAGTTTTCAAATGCATGAAAAGTTGCTGTAATGCTCATCTGTCAGCTCTTGCTGCCTCACAGTCTGGGCAAACCCAGTTCTTCCAAAGTTGCACAGGGCTTCTGCTGTTAGACTCTGCCAGTACCTGGGAATTGTCATTTCACTGTCACAGCATCAAATGGGTAAAGAAACAGGGTAGTTAGGGACATCTCATATGCTCAGAATTTAACTAATGTATATTGAAAAGAATTGGTTTTATTTAAGGTCTTTTTGATTTCTTTGCTGTTTTGCACACTTCCTTTTGCTCTTTGTAAAAAATAAACTGTCGAAAACAAGAATCATGACACAGTTATAACAAACTACCACCAACTCTGAAAATAAAAAGAGCATTCGATCTTTAAATTGAGATCAAATTGTATACTACCATATGGCTTTTGATAAACCGTCAAAATAAAATACATTAATTGATAGAATAACAAATTACAGAAGGTAACACACAAGTTATGCTGCCATACAGACACTAAACAAAAAAAAAGAAATTCTGAATTCCAACTAAGGTGGAGAAACAATTATAACTTTAATTATTTATTTTTACATTCAAATCAATAAAGCAGTCGTTATTGTACAAATTTTTACCCCCAAAGGAATGCATGCAAAGACCTCCCATTAAGTAATAGCATACATGAATACTTAGTTGCTTGTGATTAACCTTATTTGTTATCTTGTGGGAAAAGCAATGAGAAACAAAACTTAGTCCTTAAAACTAACTCAAGTCTGTAGTTTAATAAGCACATGTGTCCATCTAAAGGAAAGAATTTGAGAAGATATCTGTGCATCTTACTGAAACTGTTCAATTTATTTCTCCACTATCTGGAGACACTGGTAAAGTTCAGCCTGAGGTTCCTAAAGGTCCAATTATTTCTGAGGTCTGAAATAAAAGAAACTCAAAGAAATATCCAGTTGCACAGCAGACTATAGACCTAGAAGTTGAGGTATGTTAGCATTCCCAAACAGCCGTAACAAATTTGTCAAAAAATAAATATGGACACTTTTCTAGTTTTGGAATTACTGAATTTCCTCCAGACTTTTTATGGGTAACAAAAATGGAAAAATAACTAAAAAAATCCAATGTTCTGAAAAGAAGAAAAAAAAATCTCAAAATAAAACTGATGAGGGAGTACACAGCCAGTTTTTATTTATACATCTAACATTTGGAGTGTGGGCTAACAGGGAGGAACTGTTCCTTCTTAAAGAACACCTCAAAAGGGCATAGAACAATTTTCCCCATTTGGACAGCATGTCCATCTCCATCTATTTCAACAGGAGGAAGCATCCTGGATTCCCAGATTTAGGGAGAAAAAAAAAATTAAACCCCCAGAACCCAAAACAAAAAAGGTCCCCACACATCCTGACTGAGACAACAGCTACTATCACCCTTCCCCTCACTGCAGCTGTGTCTGCTCAATCCTCTTGGCTCAACCCTGTGGTTGTGGACATGTCCACAATCTCTCCCAGTCTCAGAGCAGAGGCAGTGACCCACTAGTGCTGTTACTCAGAGAACAGATAGAAAATAAGCATAGTTTCTTAGGTTCCAGGTTTGGTGGGATATTTTTAAAAACACACTTCTATTGTGTGTGTGTGTGTCATTTGCCTCATTTTTCCCGTGTCTCTCGATCAATATAAAACAAGGCAAAATTAAGCAGTTCGGCTGCAGTTTGCTTCAATTCTAACAAAATGCAGGGCCCTGCTAAGTAATTGTAACAAATAATTTTATTTGCATGCCCTGTCCACAATAAGCCTAGGAACCCATAGTTCTGGGTGATTGTTTTTTGTTAAGTACCAAGGAGCTCTGCAGGCTGAATTACTGTGTTGCTACTAATTGCATCTTTACCTCACAACCGTTGTCTAGTAGTCTCTAATATAACAATATTTTTAAAAGCCACTTTTAATCCTATGTTTTCATTATATGCTGTCCAAAGTATAAAACTGAAAATTAGCTGGTTTAGGCCCAGATTCAGAAAAATAACTCCTAGTTAGGAATATGCTTGTGCTGGCTAGCAGGTCCTCTATGGTTTGTTTTTTTCCCCTTTTGTATTCTACTATACAGCAGTTTCCAAGAACGTAATAATACAAAGAACTCCCAAATAATACTGAGTCAGACTCCCCAAACTCTAACATAACCTAAACTCTTTGGTAAATATAAAAAGCCCAACAATCTTAAAAGCCTCATTGTTTGTTTTCTGGACAGAAGCACCCTACCTGTGAGGCTGACAGTGGTAAAGGCACTGCTAGTGCCTGTTTCCAAACAGCCTCACCAAAAAACACACCTTAAAGAGTACACAGCATAAAAGTATCCTCAACACAGTGAATAAGTTTCTTGCATAGAGCTTGCATTTTATAGGTTTTGCCTTACATGTGCTCAGAATTCCTGCTTTAAAGTCACACATTCTATAAAGTTGTTTTCTTACCTTACAACTTTACCATACCAGTTCCTTGTACTTTTCCAGTTATAGAAGGTTTATCAACAGCCAGAAACCAACCTCTCCCCCAAAGAAACCTCCCTAGAATAGAAAAGAAAGAAAGCAAAACAAACTCCTCTCACTTTATTTCATAGTTTTACTGAGCCTAATGCTTCACCACATATTTCCCACTTACTGATGTTCCTGTCAACAGGCTGCATTACTCGCAGCATTTGCTTTCTGTGTAGACAACACTTTGTTGCATTCTTTGACAGTGGGAGGGATAAGCAGACGTAGCCAAAGAACTCGGGGGCATAAATCTGGGAAGGAGGGAGGGAGGTTGGTTTTAACACAGCTTAGTACCGCCATTTTTTTCAATTAAAATTTAAATAAAGTGATAACAAACACTCTCATTCTAACTAGTGTCATATCGTTATCTCCAGAAACTGCACTGAGAAAAAATTACTAATTTTCTAAATTTGACCACATCTTAAAAGTAGTTTTTTCCACGCTCTTTATCAGCACTGGACTCATATTCATACCTAGTAACTAATATCACATGAGCTATTGATTTTCATAAACACTTGGATACTCACTGTGAGGGGATTTTGCCTTTTCTAATTTATGTTAGTTTCTCTACAATAGAAGTAAAACAGGAATCTTTTTTGTGCTTTCATCGATTGTGAAGCAATGACAAAAACTTCTATGTAAAGTCACACAGTACAGAGAAATATTGGGACATTCTTTTAGAATATCCAGACCTATCTGCAGCTGCCTAACCAAAACACAGCATGTGGCACATGGGAAGGTGAAGTTAGGGAATGAGCCGATAGGCTGGGAATATGCTTGTTAGAAGTGTATGCTTACACATGAAACATCAGCAGAAGCATCATCTACCCAAAATGCCCTTGCCAGTTCTGCAGTATCCATAGGGAGGGATCTCTGGCAGGGGGCTCAGAGTGAAGCTCTGAAACCTGGGTCATCTCTTTGGTTTTTCAGAACGATACGTGTCTAATACAAATGGACCTCATAACAGGCTCCCAGACTATAACATATTTCAAGGTCTAAGTAGTTTAATTTAACTGAGGATAAAAGCCACCTTCACTAAAAGGGTTGTAATTTAGATGGAAGATAGTGAACTCTGCAAGTGCAAGTAAAAACATCATCTGCAGCATAAGAGAATTTAAAGCACTGGCTGAGAGTAAAGTTGAGCAGGTATTTTTCTAAAAACTGTGTGGAAACCAACAATAGCAAGGTCTCAGTGGTATCCAACATTTTCACCCTAAACTTGTGTAGGCATGAGCTTTTGTTTCTCCTCTCAGTTTAACAAACACTCCAGCAGAAATTTTGTGAACAGTTCATTCTTTCCAAGGACAATTTTCCTACTGTAGACTGACCCTTTATGTACTGATCCATACCTTCAAATGCAAAATTGCAGATTTCATTTTATATTTATGCAGTTTCATCTGCCTCAGAAAGGAGAAGAGAGAACATAATTCCTAGAAACATTACATAATACAACCTGAAGAGCCAGATACAGCCATATTGATTTGTTTGTTGTTGAGCTGCTGGGTTTTTTTAACAAGATACCATTTAGAGAACCATTTGTACTCCTAGAAAATTCCAGTGAAATGGTATTATAATAACAATTTCCACATGGAAAAATAAATCTTACTTATATGAGAAAAAATTAACTAACAATTCTATTTTTGTTGCTTGCAACTCCGTCTTAGAGATATTCTCAAAATGGAACCTCTTGCTGATCTTTCCTACACTGTGTATCTGGACTGTGGATCACTACACGAGCCAAACAGTAGCTACAGCAGGAAAAGATATGACACTTGAGTAGCAGTAATATTTTGATACCTACACAGTCCAGCCACACTGACCTTCAAAATCCAGCACAGCTCCGTAACACAGGGACTTCTAAGAAACAGTGTATACATTCAGCCATAAACAAGAAGACAGAAGACAGAAATACAAACTCTTGTAATACCTCAGGGACCTTCTTTTGGTCATAGACAGTCAGTGTTATTTTCTACTTCATACTTGCCCCCTTCCCCCACCCTTAAACCACAAGAAGCCAGGTAGGATAAGCTGTGGAGGACAAAATTTAGCAGAAGGTGCTAGTATGCTACAGCATAAAATGTTCTGACAGTCCAAGGCCTAAAACATGCAGCAAAACAAGCTGCCACTCCTGGTTACTACACTACTCTTTACACCTTTTTTCCACATGCAAGAATACATCATCTTCCTCAAGTAAAGTTCTTAACATCACTACTTTTGGTTCTTGCAGACCCCCCAAGATTACTCCTGCAATAACACTGTATCTTAAATGGATGGGCAGTAGAGGGTTACAGTAATTCTACATGGAATTAACATGGAATTTGTCCATGTTAACATATTACTGATGTTTCCTTTATTCTCCCTTGGTGTTACTGGTGTCAGTTACATACTCTGGCTGGAGCCCAAACAAACTCTAAAGTGTTTGGAGCAAAGTTATCTCCTTTTCAGGATTAGGTAACGTAGCAGAGCATTTTCTTTTTTTATTCTAGTATGTTTTAAAGAACATTTTTATCAACAAAACGAGTGCTTGGTGTTATTAACTGCAAGGAGAAAATCTTGCACAGTATGTTCCTTTTGTGATGTTGCTTCATAGAAGGAAAAGGAGGAGAGACCCATCTGAGAGAGCATAAACATCATTAACTCACAGCTAATGGTCACCTCTTCAAGTTAGCACAGCGATTTAGAACCTGACAAGAAAGAGTAAAGCATAAGTTCAGCACAGTTTCCCCAAGTGCATGGAATCAAAGCACTTGCTTTGCTTTGTATTTAAAAAAAACAAACAAAACACCTCCGAAACCACAACAAACAAAGGCACAAAAAATGTAAATACTGTGCAGGAGAAGAAAAACTACATTTCTTACAGAAGAAGTCCAACAGCTTTAAGTATTAATTAGGTGACCTCTGCTTTCTGCTGTACAGTCCTATGAAAAGTAGTTTAGGTAACTATGCAAAAGTGAAACAGGACAAAGTAAAAGCACACCAAAAGCTTACCAAAACAATGTCTTTTTTTCCCTCTGTGGCAAACAACTGGCCCTAAACCCAAATTATTTGTAAAGAGATGCTACCATTTTGGCCATGTACACAAGATCTTCATACATTGTCTGAGAATCTTCACTGACAATACTGAATGTCAGTGCTCTGATTCAAAGACATACTGCCAGCTATTACCAATATTTTCTTTAAAGAGGATATGCAAAAATATAAATGGTTAAACGATGCCTGTAAACTGACTTTCTGAAATGACCAATTGTCCTGAGTTGCCTATGCAACACAAGATTAAGTCAGCCACACTCAGGCTTTTCCTACAGTGTGTCATGGTAATCAACTGGACACAGAACGTCTTTGCTCTTTGCAAACAGTACATCTTACCAGATATTTAGACTGACTGAAGAGAAATGAAACAATGATACTGAAAGGGCTGATCAGGAACACCTGTCCCTCCTGTCAAGAAAAAGAGAAAAAAATTTAAAGGAAAAAAATCTAATCATACAGTGTCAGTAAAATTCACCTGTAGAAAGTCACTGAAACGAGTCTACAAATATGTAAAGGTGGAACAGAAATTTTCATAACTCATCCATAGGAATTGGAATTTTTTTTTTAAAGATACCAAGCTTGACACTTCAGAGTTTCAGCAAATCTTTAGAAGACCAAGAATAGGCTTCTTGCCAACACAGAATGGAGATTATGGCACCGGCCCCAAAATGAGTTCCTCTGTAGAATTGTCAGGATCAAAGTCCTGGACAAGATGGATGTTAGCACGAAGCCATTACGCTCGTTCCTGAATAAGCCGTCCTACAGTGCAACAAATAATTTATTTCAAAATACTATTTTTAACAGACTGCTAAGTCCTAACATTTCCCACTCCATTCAATGTATCTGTATGACACGGTCTGAATCTCAAATTTTGGCAAAGGTTTCAGAAGGGCATGATATGATCACTGGTGACAGGTATTTAAATAGGAAAAAGTGTCTACAACTGCTGAAGTCCTTAGATTTCTCAGAGGAACTGCAACGTGACTTTCTCCATTTCCCAAGAATAAGTTACCAACTGTCCTGATGCAGAAGAATTCCATCCAGATCTGGAAAGCAGAGAACTCTTGAAACCTGTAAGTGGAAGGCAGCACTACAAAAATAAAGAAAACAAAGAAAAAAAAAATCTCAGTTGGGGGTTATTAACAGTAGAAAGGCAGTTAGCAAAAACTTTGTTGTTGCATTTTAATGGCCAGTTACAGGACAAATTTTTACTAATTTCTGCCTTAAAACATTCAGACTAGAATAAAACATTCAGACCAGAATTCAAAAATACTAGTAAGTGCTAGCTTGAGACTGAAGGCCTGATTTTCTAGAGCTGTGGAAAATCTACCCTCTTCCACTGATTCCACTAAAGCGTGAAGTCTTTGGAAAATTCAAGAATGTTGAATGAAGCACGGCAACAGCCATCAGTGAAAAAGAACTAATAAATCTCACCCTGTCCACTCTAAGCCTCCCACTTCCCACCCAGCAGGCCTAGTTGTGTTTAATATAAAAGAAACCCAGTACTTGACAGATGACACCTATATATTTTCCAGCAGAGGCGTGAACAGACTCCAGGCAGTGTAATTTATCTGAAATTACCTTGATCCCAGGCATGCTTTTCTTAATGTGTTTATGATGACAAAGAGCTTACTTTTCTTTATGGAACAATTATAAACCTTCACATTAAAGCACAAGTTTCCAGGCTGGATATTGCCAAAAGGTTTCATGGTCATCCTATTTTCTTTGGGTTTCACACAACACACATCATCTATCTATAATTTTTCTGGAGAAGCATCACAAATCTGTTGACCTGTTTCTAAAAATATTTAAAGACACAGATTTTAAATGGTATAAAGTAACATTCTCAAGACAGGAAACTGTCAAAATGCTCTTTCCAAAAAAACTGAAAGCATGAAACTGTCACCATAAGATAAAAAGGCCAAACATGTGATCTGCAATACTTTCCCTGACCTAGAATTTAATGAGTTAGAACTTTCATAGGTGAGATGGGCATAACATAAAAGAGAGGTGCTGAAGGGCATCCAAAGAGCAATGAAGCTGGTGAAGTGTCTGGGGCACAAGTTTTATGAGGAGCAGCTGAGTGGGCTGGGGTTGTTTAGCCCAGAAAGAAGGAAGGTGAGGGGAATATTCATGGCTGTCTACAACTACCTGAAAGGAGGCTGTAGCAAGGTGGGGACTGGTCTCTTCTCAGAGGTAATAACAGATAGGATGAGAGGAAGCAGCCTCAAGTTGCACCAGGAGAGGTTTAGATTGGGTATTTGGAAAACTTTCTTCACAGAAAGAGTTGTCAAGCATTGGAACAGGCTGCCCAGGGAAGTAGTGGAGTAACCACCCCTGGAGGTATTTAAAAGAAGCACGGATGTGGCACTTAGGGGTGTGGTTTAGTGATGGACTTGGCAAACCTGGGTTAATGGTTGGACTCGATTTTAGAGGTCATTTCCATCCTAAATGATTTTATAGTAATATAGGCTCGTTAAACCACCTAGTTTTAAGAATTTATTTTCACCTGAATAAACAGTCTTTAGTTCCCCCTAGCTCACCACTCAACAGTTAATACTGTCATTAACCCTCACTGCAAGGTAATAATATGCAGGAATCCACAGTTCAATCAGAGCCTGATTTTAAGCAATGAATTCCGAGAACCTGCGTGAACAAAGATGATTGCAAGAGGCCTCAAACCTGCGTGGAGCATCCTCAGAAGCTGTGTAGGTTTTAAGCTGAGTTAATCAGTGGATAGGGAAAGCTGTTTCCTTTTGAGCTTCTGTTGCTACTAAGGGCTTTCAGCAATTTCATTAAAAGGGAAGAAGCAACTGCTTCACCTTCCTTGCTTGCAACTTGTCCATTCCCTCGTTCCCTTCCTCTCTGTTGCAATCCACTCTGTAATGCAAGGATCCCTCCCCTCCTGCCCAAACACAAACTGTCCCCTGAAACTACGACTTGGGAAATAAGTTTTAATAAGAAAGGCATAATCTCCAGGAACAAAAAACTGCTGGGCTCATGAAGAGCATCTTTAGAATGGCTCGAGTCGCACCCACTGAATGCATCGGTTACTTTGCTGCCCTCTAGGGATTATGTTCGGAAACAAAAGTTATGAGTAAGGATACAGAGAAGGAAGGATTACAGAAGAAAGGATACAACACAAAATAAGGAGAGGTTGCGGATGCCCCATCCCTGGAAGTGTTCAAGACCGGGTTTGATGGGGCTTTGAGAAACTGATCTAGTGAGAATGGCATCCTTGCTCTCGGCAGGGGGTTGGAACTAGATGATCTTTAAGGTCCCTTCCAACCCAAACCATGCTGTGATTCTATGATTCTATAGGCTAATATTAGTCTAAGCTAATTCCTTATGCAGAGTTCCTACAACAAATGCAGGAGCAATCTCACAAAAAACTATTTGATTATCATGTCACATCTAATGCAGAAGCACCCACACACTGAATGTGACAGAGGAGCTATGGAGAAGGGGTTAAAAAACAAACACACAAACCAACAAAGTAAAACAGAAGTCAAGAGAAGGATAAGACGAGAATCCAAGAGAAGAAGTAGTGCAAAGCAAGCCAGACTGCATGGGGAAAAAACAATCACTACATGCATCTGGTAATATCTAAGTGCTTGCCTAAGTGAACATATGCTCTTTTATCGTGACCTCTGAAATGCAGTTGCAGCAGCAGCCGTGCAAATAAAAGAAACAAAAAAGGCCAAGCACTTTAGACAATTCTCCTCCCAGCCATGCTACAAGGAATCTTCCTTTCAGGTGGTTACTTTCATGTCCCTTGTAAGAACTTAGCATTCCTGAAAGTTGTAACAGCTTACTAAAACTTTCAGTAGCTTTTATCAGTAGTTAAGAACTATCAGACAAGTGCAGTCATGGTGCTGCATGTATGCCCAAATTTTATATCCACAGAAAATAAAGCTAAAAAGGCTCAAATAGTCAGCCTTAGGAGAGCTACAACAACAAATCCCAATTTCCTG